>PQWD01007175.1:0-33363 GCA_019425675.1 Leucinodes orbonalis
GTCCGGCGTCGCACGTTCCCCAGTACTGGTGGGCTTCCCGCCACTCTTTGGGGCTGGCCACCACCAGCGTCAGCTCCCGCCCGCCAACATCACCAGGGCGGACCTCTCCAGGGAATATCGGTTACCATACATATGTAAATAAAATTCAATAAATATTATAATACCTAATCGACTCACAAAGTGATACTGTAATAAAATTATATGAGTCACTTCATTCAAATATTAGATGACAATATTAAATTTAAATATACATATATTTTGTATTTCTGTGCAATAAAGTTTATTATTATTATAACATTTAACATTTATATCTGTTGATAAATAATAACAACTCATTAAATTGAACTAATTAAATATAATTGTATTTGAGCAAACACTGAATTTGCAGACTTGGATTTTACTTGATCTAATAACATTTAATTTAAATATATCTCTCTCTCTCTTCAACCTATCGCAGTCCACTGCTGGACACAGGTCTCCCCCATTTTGCGCCAGGCATCCCGATCCTCCGCTTTTCTCATCCAGCTTCCATCAGCGACCTTCCGCAAGTCGTCGGTCCCTCGGTCCGGCGTCCTACGCTACGCTTGCCGAGACGCGGTCTCCACTCTAGAACTCGTCTGCTCCAACGGCCAGCGGTTCTGCGACATACGTGACCAGCCCACCCAATTTAAATGTAACATTGCAATTTTATCTTTAAAAATACAGGGTAAATGTGTGCGAAAGCGTTTGCATGTATGTTGGTTTCGAGCCCGTGGGCACGCGGCCGGTACATTGTGTGTAGCGGGTAGGCCTGACCTGTACGAGGTTGTGTGGTGCAGGAACGGTTGGCCCGAGCCCGTGGTCCCGGGAACAGTACAGCGGGGTCCAGTGCGACGGCAGAGCACACACTAGCCGGGCTAGCCATGCCGTCGACGCCAGCGCACCTGACAACCGACATATCTTACATTATTCACTTATCAGCTTATCACTACATAGTATAAAACAAATATATAACATATTATAACATCCATTTGATACTGGAGAAATACTTATACTTCTTTCTTTCTTATTTTTGAGATTTATAATGTGATGTCGTAAATAATTTATTTTTTTTCGTTTATATTGCAAACGCAGGCTGAACCCTACAAGATGTATCAAAATTATGTACTGAATATTGTAAACAATACAAAGGCCTACAGAAAACTCCGCGATGGTATATATTTATCTCTTATGAATACCCCACAAATTTTTTTTTTTTTTTGTATCTGATGGGCTTACTCTTGAGCACAGACTATCCTATGGAAGAGACGTGCTCTAAGATGGAGCGAGCTTGCCCAGAAAAGCCTATTCAACTCGTTTTTTGAATGCCACGAGGTTGTAAGTGGCCGGAAACACAAACGCAGGAGGTCATTCCATTCCCTAGCTGTACGCATAATGAAAGAAGACGCAAAACGCTTAGTCCGAATGCGGGGAACGTCAACTACAAACGGATGAAATTTTGCAGTTCGCCTTGATAACTTATGGTGAAGGGTGACGATGGGATAAGTGCGTGGAGCTCGGAAGAACACTCACCAAAGTAGAGCCTGTAAAAAACTGACAAACATGTTACTTACGGCGGCTGGGATAAGCTCTGCAGTTTAGAATTAACGAGCGCCTGATCGCCAATGAGTTTTCTGGCTCTGCGATCGATTGAGTCCAAAGTAGCAAGATGACATTTTGCTGAACCATCCCAAAGATGACTGCAGTACTCCATGTTAGGTCGGACTTGAGCTTTGTATAAAGTAAGAAGCTGACCTGGTTGAAGTACCGCTTCACCCTATTTAGGATGCCCAACTTCTTTGAGGCTATTTGAGCTTTGGACTCAATGTTTTTGCTGAAGTTAAGGTCACTCGTCAACTCCACGCCAAGCAAGTTCAGTTCATCAGTCACAGGGATAAACGTGTCACGAAAAGACGGTGTTTTTAATTTCATTTCCTTTTTTGCTACAAATAATGGTCAATTTTCGAAGTGATTTTAACCAATACAGCATTAATCCTTAAATTACAAAACCTTTAATACATTGTCGATTTAATAAAGATCAATATGGCCCTTACAGCGTATGATTTAAATGAATATTTTCGAAGATAGTACAGATTTAAAAATTGCGGTACGTAGCGTTTGCGGCGGTATCGGCCGACCGGGCAGGCGGGAGCGTGCCTATTACGAATTTCCCCACTGCACCCGTGCGAAGCATGGGCGCGTTGCTAGTATTAAAATGGATAAGTCTTTATGTTGGAGCTACGTCGAACATTCTGTAGCCATTAGCAACGACACGATCTGACCGATGGACTCGCAGAGGCTTCTTATATTGGCGGCACACTGCGATATATGTTCACATTATACAATACTTAGCAATTTATTTTTCTTCAACAATTTTTATTTATTTCCTATAATGAAGTTTGTTTTGAAAAGATTGCTGTTCGGAACGAACACCTATGTATTTTGCAATGGTTGTGTGACGTAGCGCGCGCCGTAACTAGGCCACAGCCATCGCTTTAATATAATTTCTTTATTACAAATTTAGTGTACATTTCGCCGTCGGACAAACGCGAGCACTCATAAACATTCCATTTCATCCAACATTTAACATTAACATTTAACATAAGAACATTTGTGGAACTTTCAATATATTTTAGAATATCATAACAAACTCTCTTTCATTCAACATTCACCCCCAAAGCTCAGGCCACTACATATGGTCCTTCGAGCCGGATGTGAACCAGCGACCTATGGATATATGTAGTGGAATGTTTATGAGTGCTCGCGTTTGTCCGACGGCGAAATGTACACTAAATTTGTAATAAAGAAATTATATTAAAGCGATGGCTGTGGCCTAGTTACGGCGCGCGCTACGTCACACAACCATTGCAAAATACATAGGTGTTCGTTCCGAACAATTGCTTTATAGCGATAAGACTGTCTTAATTGTATTACTTTTCTGTTTCTCCGTGTATTGGTTTACTCTCTCTGTGCAATAAATATTATATAATTAATTTGCAATTGTTATCATTTTCCGGTGACATACATAAACTACTAGAAAGAAATAAGGAAAAAATTATTGATCAAACACTAGCGACCCACCTTGACTTCTTACGGGTATAGATGCTGATACTAAATACAGTACAGAAAAACTGTGTATACGTAAATTTTGATAAATCTTGTAGGATTCATCTTGCAATGTAAGCGGGTTTTTTTCTATTATTTACGGTATCACATTAGAAACATCAAACGTATTATTAAAAAAGTATTTCTCTACTTTTTATATTATAAACCTTTCTCTTCAATCACTATATCTAAAAAAAACTGCATCAAAATCCGTTGCGTAGTTTGAAAGATTAAAGCGCACACAGGGATAAAGGGACAGAGCAAGCGATTTTGTTTTATACTGTGTTGAGAAAAGTTAACAATTAGAAAATTAATTAATTTGTGATTATTATCCGGTGCGTCGGTGGCGTCCACCGCAGTGCCAGGTATTATCCCGCGAAACACGAGTGTTATGCACTTTTGTGTTTCGGGATGAGGGCACTGTAGCTAGTAAAATTACCGGGTATAAGAGACCTAACATCTGTTGTCTCGGGTGACGGGCGCAGTGCGGCATTGATGGAGGATAATAACTGTCTATCAGTTGTTGGTCTCCTTTAATGCCGCTCTGTCATGGTCTGGCGTATCACTTACCATCAGGTGAGCGTCCAGACTGTCCTGTACGCTAATTCGGTATTCTCCACCATCCGCAATAAAATACCAAACCTTATTTTTATAAAAGCGCACCTTAGTTTATATATCGTTTCATTGACCACTTTCATTTATTCGCAATATTGTATTTTTAAATACACTGAAACCAATAAATATAAGGTCAACTGATGATAGTGAGCAATGACGTCACATATCAAAGAAAGAAAGAAAGAAAAAACATTTATTTGACCACAAATACAAAAAAAAACAATAATACGAAAATAAACCAAAGTAGTAAACACGTGAAAAAGAAAAGACTAAACAAAAATAAAAGACAAATGAAACAAAAATAAACACCAATAAAAAAACGTTATTTGTGGTCAAATGGGCCCTGCCTCAGCTTATACTGCCGTGTGTCATTTACAGTTTCTAATGATTCATCAACTTCGCCACGGCAGCGCTGGTGTTCTGACAGAGCCCAAGTGACGATGCAAAGCATAATATATATATATATTACAATAATACAACTTTCATAAAAAATACACTTGAAATATAATAATAATTAAACTCTATGTCTTGCTGCTTATATAAATAATAAATAAGTATATATAAATAATAAAATATGAATAAATGTCAATGTCACCACATTTTTTTTCCGATGCTCAACAAGGCTGCACAGGTATTAATCTTAGCCTGTATTTCTGATGATTTAAAATGAAAAATAAAAAATTACTAAACGTCAAGAAAACAAAAACTTTATTGGTTAACTTTATTTCAATACTACCTACTTGTTTTATGAAAATGAAAATTTACAACTGCCACGCCCTGCCACGTAATAGCACATGGAATTATGAGAAACCATTCCTACATTTTTTGCATTATCAAAAGGGAAAACCTTGGGTTGCGGAGTCGACAGTGAGTTGAACGTTTAAAAATGACACTCACCACCTCATACAACTGCTTCGGACTGCCACTTAAAAACCAACCGTAAGTATAGGCATTAGCACTCTTGTGTTGATAAATAAATTCGTTTGAGGTGATTCTTGAAAGTGCCAATTGATTTTAGATTACGTACAGGAGGCGGGAGATTGTTCCAACAACGTGTGGCGGCGTACCTGAAGGAGCCGCGAAATGCTGTAGTACGGTGTAACGGAGTTACAAGGATGTAAGTGCAGGCTCTTCTTGGATTACCTTTGCGCTCCTGGGCCCACACAAGCTTCTGGTGCAAGTACTTTGGCTTACCTGTGTTAACTATACCAAACAATAATGATGCCAGGTGCAGCTTTCTACGAGCCTCCATGTTTAATAATTGTGCAGTGTTTAGAAATGGTGTAATGTGTGAACGGGGGGGTATGTGAAAACAGAATCGAGCACAGGCGTTTTGAATTCTTTGTATTAATTTTACTGTTCTGGATAAGAGGCATGGCCCATAAACTGTATCACAGTAATTAAGCTTGGATAATATAAGAGCTTCGCACAATTTGACCCTCAATCTCTCGCATATGTATGGCCTTATTTTATACAGTACTCTTAATCGGTAAAAACATGTTCTGGCACATTCAGTGAGGTGCTTTTCAAAATTAAGGCTGGTGTCAAGAACGACTCCTAAACTTCGGACCTCATCAACAACCGCAATAGGTTCACCATCTATGCTGATGTGAGTAGGAGTTTGCCTGATATTATTGATATGCTTTTTAGAGCCCATTATCATACATTTTGATTTTGATGGGTTTAATAAGAGACAATGGGAGTTACACCATAAGGATATTTGTTTCAGGTCTTCGTTTATTTTAGCCACAGCATCAGCAGAATCTTGAGGGTCAAATGATAAATATAGCTGAAGATCATCAGCATAAATCTGGAACCCACAGTGCCTGATGCAGTTGGTTATGCTTGCGGTATATAATATAAAAAGGATAAAAACCCCAAAATTGAGCCTTGGGGAACACCCGTTTCAATTGGAAGCAAAGCAGAACGCGACTTAACTCCGTCACCACCCAACAGCTCAACACACTGTCGTCTATCTGTCAGGTAACTATGGAACCATTTGACTGTTTTTGGATCAGCTCCATAGTAAGCAAGCTTTGATAATAATAGGGGAATACTAATCGAATCAAAGGCGCGGGAGAAGTCTAACAAAGTTAGTATGGTTGCTTTGCCTGTATCTTGAGCAGCAAGGATATTGTCGACAACGTCTGCCAGCGCAGTTGCCGTGCCATACCCCCTGCGGAAGCCAGATTGGTTGCTAGGTAGTATGTGATTGTCCTCCAAAAACTTTGTGAGCTGGTCGCACACCACGCGTTCTGTGATTTTTGACATGCATGGTAGTAAACTTATTGGCCTAAGATCCTTTAGGGACATGGGCTGGCTTTCTTTAGGAAGAGGTTTTACGACTGCTACCTTCCAGCTCTCTGGGAATTTGCCTTTCAGAATTGATCTGTTTACCATCTCTGTTATAGTGGAAAGGGTCTGTGGTAAGGTAAGAAGTAGCATATCCAGAGAAATATTATCCACACCCTGCGCGTTGGACTTTAAGCTCCTTATGGCTTTTGCAATTGCATGCTCACTGACAGGTTGTAGTTTGAAAGTTGCCGTCCCATGCCTGTGGTATTCCATGAATGTTAAATCAGATATTGACACTGCATATTTTCCTGGTATGTTAAGAAAATGGGTATTTATCAAATCTGGATTATCAAAATGAGTTGGCAGCTGGCAGCTACTTTTTTGTTAGGTATCAGGTTATTTTTTAAATTTGCCCAAAGTTTTTTGCTATTATGCAAGTTATTATTAATATGTGTATTAAAGAAATTCTTTTTTTCGTTTTCGATTGCTGCTATTACTACGTGCTTCATTGTCTTGTAGGAAGTTTTAGTAGCACTGTCGCCGTTCGCTTTATATTTTTATGAAATGCGTTTCTTATTCGCGTCATTTCTTTTACAGTGTCAGTTATCCAGGGATGAGGGGGGTGCTGAAATCTACGTGTTTTTAAAGGGGCGTGTAGTTCGAAGATGGTGAGAATGGTCTCTGTGAATTGATCAACCATGCTATCAATGTCATTCGCCATAAGAAACTGTGACCAATCAATAGAGTTCAAATCACTGTTTAACTGGTCCAAGAGAATGCTGTTTAGTGGCCTGAATGTTACCCTGGTTGGAGTTGGTTTTGGTTTTTTTATCTTGAATTCTGCAGACACCATTGCATGACCTCCCAATTCAGGGGAATGATTTACTGGAACATTAAGGACGTGGATATCTGTGCATATCACGTCAATCAGAGTTCTACTGTGGTTCGTGAAATGGGTAGGTTGGTAATATCACTAATCTCATACAAAATATATGGGAACGTTCCTTTTTGACAGTTCATAAAAAGTGCCCAATTACATAAAAAAGGGCAATGTTACCGGGCGCGTGTGGGGGCGCGGCGGGGCGGGAGTAGACGGGCGGCGCGGCGGCGGCCAGCAGCCACGCCGTGGACAGCGGCAGGCGCGCCGCCGGCAGGGGCGCGCGCTCCAGCACCGGCGTGCCCAGCTCCGGGGCCGCGGGGGACTGCACCGCCGCCGCCAGGTCGCGGTGACGCGTCGCCAACATGTGCACGCAGTACCTACCGCACACACCACCCGACATATAAATAAATATCCACAGCGCCATCAAGCCCCAAGTTAAGCGTGAAGCCTGTCCTATGGGTACTGCGGATAACCCGGTCGAAACCGCATAGACGTAGGAAAAACATGGCCCCGCTACTTGACTCCTGGGCTGTAAACATCTGGATACGCGAAAACTTCAAGAATTAAAAAAGGGTGATATCGGCCCGCGCGACTATAAGCGTTTATTGAAAAGGGCGCTCTGACATATAAGGCTTCAACCGGATAAACATATTTAAATACATATGTTTTTGTAAATACATATTATACATAGAAAACACCCAGACGATTACAGATATGTTCATGCACACAAATGTTTGTACTGCCCGGAGATCGAACCCGGAGCCCTTGGTGTTACAGCCGACATCTCAACCACAACACCAAATAGGTCGTCAAAATCCATTATCAACAAGCATCCGAACCACCAGCTCTTATATGGCAACTAAAGCTGTGCTCTACGTTTCTTTTTTTGATCTATTCCATTCCAGTACCACATAATAATGTCAGTGCCAATTAAAAATTAAAATACTAATCAAATATAACTTAGATATTGCTACCTTTTATATGGCTTTGTTTTCTTTAAAATATCGCAAATATATACCAAAAATAGAATAATTAGATTAAAAACACAGTAAAGACTACTAACAATAATAATCTACATTATCTATCTCGCCAATCTCGTAGATTACTACGAGACTAATGTCTTGAAGTGTATTTAGATGATGTACTTATTTTGAGGGAAATCGTGAGTTAACGTTACCACATAAAACAAGTATTAAAAACCAAAAAATTTTAAACTCCACGCTAGCATATTTTCCATAATATTATAGAAATGCTTAATCTACGTTATCCAAGTAGAATACCTGCACAGGGCAGATCAGGTGAAATCAGCCCACGACCAGAAAAGATAGATAATTTCACCTTCTCAAACTAAAATAAATTTATCAAGTAATGAAATGTACTCAATGGACTACGCTCCAAATACTGTTTCTAAGGCTTAGAAGTTGAACTGGTAACCAAAACATGTCAATTATCGATTAATTAAAAAATAACCTGTGTATGGGGAATATGAGGCGGTGACAGTGCTCCTCCAACCAGCGAACCACGAAGCCGATGCTGTGGCATTCTTTGTTGTTAAAGCAGCCTTTCACCACCGCTGATAACGTCTTGTTGATCTACGGACGAAACTCTGGCATATACATGTCACTTACTATTATATAAAAAAGTGAAAGAATTACGCCCAGATATTGATACAGTGCTATATTGATAAATAAAGCCATGCTTTTAGAATCTCAAGTCTTAGAGATCACCGATTCTGATCAGTGTCCCAAAAAACTACGAAATGAGGTAGATAAAAAGCACGATATCTAGTAAAGCATCAGAGTGTCGACAACCTTTACACATGGTTAAAGCTAGAATAAAAAACCACCTTTCTAAAAAAGGGTACTACACTCATCATCATCAGCTCATTAAACGTCCCCACCGAGAGGCACGAGCCTACCCGTATAGGGTGATTAGGCCTTAGTCGTCCACGCGGGCCCAGTGCGGATTGGACGACTTCACACACAACCTTCGAATCTCTTCGCGGCATGCATGAAGGTTTCCTCACGATGTTTTCCTTACGAAGAGCGTCGGATAACGTACATATTTTCGAAAATTCGAAAATACATTGGTACGTGTTCGGGATTTTGAACCTCAGCCCTCCGTAGGAAGCGACAGTCCACACCACTGAGCACCGACGCTTTTGACGAATATTTATGTGATAAAAATCCGTGTCTTAAACTGCCAGCTATTTCAGTGTTTATAATATATTGTTACATTAAGTAATTTTTTTAAAAAGGCTACACTGTTGAGTTTTCTTGGGTGCTTCTTTCTCAACAGGCCAAACCACTGAAGCGCTTTTTTTCAAAGCATAAAAAATCATATTTTTAGTTTAGTATTTTTAATGTTTTTATTATATTATTGTATATTTTTGACGTTCATAAGTGCTTTTGTAAGTCTAATTTGAATAAAGAATTTGAATTTTGAACTTTTGAAATGTAATCTTAAACAATGTAGTCGAAACTTTACGGCCACGCGGAGATATATTTGTTAAGGGTAAAACTTTTTACCACAATAGTAAAACAGATGTGTCTGTTGGATATATCCATCTGCGGCGGTTAAAGGTTACCTTGAAGCGGCTTAGTTTTTGGCAAATTAGAGACCAAATTAACTTGAAATTTCGTCGTTTGTTTATACAAAAATACAGCGAAAGTTGGAAAATGGCCATTATGAGAATAGATATTTTCGTCACGCATATAATGACTTAACGTAAAATTTCCAAACTGATATAAAAACCAATTTCAAAAACTATGAATGAATTTACTTAAATACTAGCTTTTGCTAGTCGCGCTTTGCGGCGGCTACGCTCACTTTAAGTTCGCGGCTACACGGTTCTCCTTTCCTATTTAGAAAATATACCAGCACTCGACACAGAATATATTTTTTATTATAGACAACATTATGTCCACTTAAAATACACGTATTTTCATCGCTCCGTTTTGCCGTGAAAGGTACAGACACACACACACACTTTTACATTTATAATATTATAGTATGGATTGAACGACGTTAGTTTTAAATAGAACTGTACAGGCATATTTGTTTCTCCGGAAATTTGTTTAATTTACATGCGCTGTATAACCGACGATTCGTTATACTATATTACATTTAAAACCCATGAAAAATTTAGCAATTATGTCCTCTTGGAGAGAAATATGAATTATAGATATATTCCAAAAAAGCTGATGTGACTCCGCGTAATCTTGAGTATATACATTATGTTAATATTAAAAATCCCCATCAGACTCTGGGTACACATTAAGCGTACTAAACAAACAACTTATAAAAATACTAATTATACTTAATTAATACATAAATAATATACACAGAAAAACCATTTACAAACAGACATGTTCAACCAGGTATTAGCCGCATATCTCAANTATAGATGGCATTTCTCAACAGACCAATACGTACGGTTGGTATTCATTACCCATCCTAATATTATAGCCGAGACCAACGGTTTAACGTGCCTCTGTAGCATGATGATTTTTCTTTCATACAATGAGGTGATTAAGTCAGCAATTTCTTAGCAAACTGGGAAAAACGCACCTAGTACATTACATGATCTTTTCGCGGAATCGACCCCATGACACCCGGGTCTTGCAGCGATCCAAACGCGCACGAGACAACTGAGCTTGTTTTATTAAAACCATCTATAAGACAGGCAGTGAATGTTCAACATCTTCACTGAATTGCGGTGTCCCTTCAAAGGTATATTGTAATATGTATTTATAGATACAAAGTCCTACTTCAAGTTGCCTTTACTATTGCGTAGACAATGGCTACTAACCGACGTATTTATATTGACTAAGAGTGAGGATGCTAGGATGAGTGGTGAAATGTCTAGACGAGAATCAACACAGGTGCGCAGTTTACCTGCGTCAACGACCGAAATGACAGCTAAGTAAACGCCACGTGCAAAGTTTCAATATATAGGATGTTAGGGATCGAGGAGTTGAGGGGTATTTTAAGTAAATCGTGTTCACGCGAATGTCTTTCAAAGAGTAGACATTCAGAGAGCCTTTACCGAGCAACAAGATACCAACCAACCAAGACAGTAAACCTGTGATCTGGTTTTTATCATTGAGGTTCTTAAAATAAAAATGCGTTTAACACGCTTAAGTATGACGTCACTTAAAAACCGTCATACAATTATAAATATTCTTCCACAAGATTTTAAATCATAAAATACTATGAACCCCTATCTACGTTCCATGTAAATGGTCATTTCGTCTACGCCACACTTTTATTTTTCAAATAATCTTTATACAGATTAAGTACTGTATGAGCTCTTAATATTGTATCAGAAAAGGCTAGCAAGCATAAGGCTTGATAACAAACATTTTGTGAATGTAACACTATGACCCATGCAAGGCTTTTACAATACCAAGTTTCAAAATTAATCGTGATTTACCAACGACAATAAAGCTTTGTAGTCGTTGTGATCCAAATGTGTGCCAATGTAATATGTGTTTACGCACATAGCTATGATTTCTGGATAGCAGAAAGTTCTCTATCATGACTCCTTTGTCTCTAATAACAACCCTAATATACGTATCAAATGTATGTAATGTATCTGACATTGGTACCAGGTAAGAGTGATACTATCAGTAAATTAGTAGTACCTACCGTAAGACTGTATATACATATGTCCTACAGAGTTTAGTTTAGTTTGTGCGTAAGCACTGAGCGTCATGTCATTATTTTGCGTAATTTATTATTTAACATCAATTAATACAATAATAGGTGACAAAGTAATGCAACTAAATTAAATTCTATACATTAACGCATTGGGCCTCTTGTAATTTTAATGTGTAATTGGAATAAATAAATAAACGTTTTTCAGAACCAAAAATGCTTTTGCGAACAGCCTGTACATTTCTATTATTCCCTGTTCGGTTTAATTTTGCACAACATTCTCAGATTTACTTGTCACTATGAATAAGGTCGTGTAGACCTGTATTTATTTGAATTGCTGTCGCCATAACTGCTTATATTATATTATGATAGAGTCTGCACTAGGATATAATGTGAAAGTGGAAATAAATAAATAAATAAAACTGGAAACTATGTCATTTTAGCGGATCAAATATCAGCGACAGTGATAGTATTATCTGACGCAATCATTAAATCCTGAAATGAATGAATGAAATGAATTTAATGACGTGATATATTTTTTCTCACTTTTTTTACTAGCAGTCAAAAGAATTCATGTCCAAATCTGTCCAGCCATTTTAGATACCACCCAGAAAAAACATCATTTTTTTTATTTTGGCGTATGTACCGAATAATTCCAGAGTTGTAGCGAACCGTCTCGCCATTAGACTTGACGAATTCCAACCACCGGAGCAGGCTGGGTTTCGAAAAAGCTACAGCACCGTGGACCACATCCATACTGTTCGGCAGCTTATACAGAAGACCGAAGAGTATAACCAGCCGCTGTGTATGGCATTTGTGGACTACGAGAAAGCCTTCGACTCCGTCGGAACCTGGGCTGTTCTGGAGGCTCTGCAGCGATGCGGTATCGACTGGCGATGTATCGAGGTGATGAAGTGTCTCTCCAACGCAGCGACGATGACCGTTCAGATCCTAGACCAGCGGACAAGACCCATCCAAATCCCCGAAACTGTTCACAAACGCTTTGGAGGATGTCTTCAAGACCCTGGACTGGTCTGAACGAGGCGTCAACGTCAATGGAGAGTATATTTCTCATCTTCGTTTTGCTGACGATATCGTCATCGTGGCAGAGTCATCGAAGAGCTTGCGGAGATGCTGAACAGCCTAAATGAATCTTCCCGACGAGTTGGGCTTGGCATGAATTTGGACAAGACAAAAGTCATGTTCAACAGTCGTGTCATGCCACAACCGATACCCGTGCTAACATACGCAGCTGAGACATGGACACTGACTGTGGGATTGGTTCACAAGTTCAAAGTCACTCAACGCGCAATGGAGAGAGCTATGCTTGGAGTCTCTCTTAGGGATAAGATCAGAAATGATTTAATCCGCAAGAGAACTAAAGTTACCGACATAGCCCGCCGGATCAGCAATTTGAAGTGGCAGTGGGCTGGTCACGTATGTCGTAGAACCGATGGCCGTTGGAGCAGATGAGTTCTGGAGTGGAGACCGCGTCTTGGCAAGCGTAGCGTAGGACGCCCTCCGGCCCGATGGACCGACGACTTGCGAAAGGTCGCTGGTGGGAGCTGGATGAGAAAAGCGGAGGACCGGGATATCTGGCGCAAAATGGGGGAGATCTATGTCCAGCAGTGGACTGCGATAGGTTGAAGAGAGAGACCGAATAATTTATTCATAAGCATGTAGAAAAAAATGATTACTTCAATATTACAAACAATTAATTTATATTTTAAATAATTATGTTTAAAGATTATTGTTTCTATAGTTTTTACCCCTACTTCTACTACTGAAGATACTTTTAAAATTTTACAATTCAATGCATTAAACAATAGGTTACGTTAACAACGAAATCTAATATTCATTGAAACAAAACAACTGAATAAATCAGAAGGCTCAGATTTCATGAAGGAGCGGAATATAATTGGTTCTAAATCCAGGTCACCACGTTTTAATGTAACCATTATATATGATACCCATAAATCAAAACGGCTCAAGTGTGATTAGGGACATTAAAATAGGCCAATTTACAAATATCCTCAGGCCAAGGCCATTGTTAAAATAGCACGAAGACATTAACAGACCCGTTTGCTTGAGATTGTAGGACTTTCAACACTTAAGTCGACAACCCAAGTTAAGTTTGATAAGACAAGACTTGTGTATTTTAGCTATTTTCACAGCGTGATGTCTTATGGACTACTTTTGTGGGGGTCTGCTGCTGATCTACAAACAATTTTTGTATTCCAGAAAGGATCCATCCGTGCCATATACGGCCTTAAATCACGTGACTCACTAAGGGAATTATTTAAACAAATAAATATTTTAACATTACCGTCTCAGTACATTCTAGACTGCGTCATCTATGTACCCAAAAATTTACATGTATTTTCAAAAAAGTCAGATAATCATAGTTTGAACACTAGGAACAAACACAAACTTGCCGTTCCAAATCTCAGATTGCATAAGGTCGGGAACTCATTTGTGGGATTAAGCATTAAAATATTTAATAAGCTACCACAAAATGTAATCGATTTACCCCTGCATAAGTTCAAGTCTCATGTAAAGTCAATTTTAATTAAAAAAGCTTACTATAGTATTGAAGATTATATAAATGATAAAAATTCATGGACATGTTGGTCTCCACGCCTGCACTACTTTTGTTTTTTTTTGTTATCATCTATTTAAATTTATATAATACTTAACTGCTTAATAGTACTTTTGAAGATTATTATATTTTTACCAATACATAATACGATAAAAATTGAAAATATAATTTGCTTTATATAATTATTTTGATTACAAATGAATCTGTATTCAACACATTTTTTTGAAAAGAGTAACTACTGAGTTTCTTGCTGGTTTCTTCTCAGTGGAAATCGACCTCCCGAACCAGTGGTAGCTTCATTTGACATTCATAAGTGTTCTATAAGGACCTAAACTGAATACTTTTCATTTTCATTTCATTTCATATTAATAAAATACAGACAGATTTTGCTATTGCACAATTTAACAAAATTATCACTTTAATAAATAAAGCATTTAATAGGGTTAATAAGAAGTTTAGCACAAACTTCAGACGACCTTAAAATAACATTGTATGATATTTTGTCAAAAACTGAGCAATAAATCTTAAAGACGGCTAAGTGCAAAACGTACTTGCTAATGAAGTACTAGCAAATTAACACAATAAATATTATTATTTACTTAGGCACCTCCTACAGATTTATTTGTTGTAAACAAAGTTTTTCCTGGCTACTTTTGAAAACAGTCCTATATATCATATATGTCTTATTCAGCAGTATAATACATTCCTTCAAAAAGGGCCTTTGTCAGCAGTAGACAGCCCGTTTAGGCTCAGGCTGCAGTCTTAAAGATGATTCTTCTAATAAGCCGTCATCATCATTGATATTCTGTATATATAAAGGTAGATACGCTTCCCGTGCCCCAAATACGAACCGCCAAAGAGAATACAGTTGTAGGCTCTTTCTTTAGGTAAATGTACGCTCATTCGAAATATGTACGTGTGTTGTCGCTGCATTCGGAAACTGTTTTCCGTTGTTTTGTGAACATATCACGAATCTATACTTTTTACATCATTAGTCATCATACGAATGGTCATAGTGTGCTTGTGAAATAACTAACTTGAATTCAGTAGGTACACTCTATCTACACAATAGGCGGAGGGTGTTCCAGCGGATATTAAGTTTTTACCCTTTCCCATCACTTTACTATAATGAAACGTAATTTCCCAGTGGGCATCTGAGTCTGACGTTGAATGCAAACATTGGAATTGTCCAGTTGAAGTACCTTTTATGTTTAAAATAGTTTCGCTTAAAATTTTGCAACCTTATTCACAAATATTCACAATAAGTATCGTGCGGTTGCTCGGTATTGTGGTGTGTTTTCCAATGTAATATTTTTATTGAAGGTAATAATTTAAAAAAAAAACTTTGAAATTTACGCATTATGCCATTTTACTGTAGAAAAAAGCAGAGTAGAGAACTTTTACCGGTAGGAATGAGTAAAAATAAATAAATATCCACTGAATTCATAAAACACCATCTAGCCTCAAATGAAGCGTAACGTTTGTATTTCTAAATAGCCAATAAACATTTTTTTTTTAAATCACCCAGCATTTTTTTTTTGCACTGTCCGAGGATCGGACGCGGAACCCTTAGTGTAGCAGCCGACTCTCAACCATTACACCAAATGAGTCGTCCCAAAAGGAATAAACGAACAGAATTTGGAATCTTGTCTAATAAAGGTTTTGATTTATTTGGTTACGTATATAAGGTGAAGTCCTATGTACTTACATTATTACCAACAGTATTTGCACTTAGCAATTATTTTGTTTCAAATTTCACTAATGGAGAGCATGATTACCTTAAAGACCATTATTTTGCAGTAAACGTAATAAACGCACAAGCGATTCAAAACCCCCGCAGTACTCCGGGAAACTAATATTTTTTACCTTCCTCCCAACTACAAGGTTGCAACTAAATTGCATGAAATCTGGGGATATTACGCGCGTAATGCCGCAACGGTACGGATGGCAATTTAAATGTTTAAGAGAAAACGAGAAATATGAAATAAAGCTCACATCTAAGTGTCTTTGAAATGGGGTCTGACATAATTTGTTTCTGAAACGGTATTCCTTTGGTGGGCGTTATTTGATGCCTAACAGAAAAACTTTATTGCGGCTTTTGCAAATTGTCATTAAAGATCAGAAAAGATGTAGGTAATAAGACTCGTGAATTCTATTTATGGTATGTTAAACAAAGTTACTTCAGGATAATATCTTTTTTTTGATCATCTTATTCTTATACTAAATGCCTACGTAGTCTAGTAACTTCAATGAAGTAAAAAAATTCGTGATATGCTCACAAAACAATCGAAAAGTGTTCCGAATGCAGTGACAGCACGCATACACGTATATATCGAATTTCGAACACATTTACTCGTACCTACGTAACAAATGAGTACAAACTGTACTCTCTTCGGCGGTTCGTTTTCAAGGCACGGATGGCGTAGCTTTGTATATACAGAATATCATTAAGTAAATCGCTACATGATCCGAAATTCGTAGGTTCGGATTCCGCGGGGCGAGCAAGTGTTAGTCACTTTGTGCGATTTTTCCAGTTTGGTTAGGACATTTCAAATTGAATCAACTGATTGTCTAAAACGATAAGCTGTTCCGTGCTCAGAAGAGCCCGTTAAGCCGTTGGTTCCGGCTTAACATGCTTTCCGAAGTAGTAAGTACTCGTTAACAGCCACCAATCCTCACGCGGCCAAATAGCGATGGTGGGTTACGGCCCAAAATCTCCACAGTCATACTATGTGGGAAGAAAGGTGTCCCTGAAGAATTATTATATATTATAGTCGGATGATGATGCAGTAAGCTAATAAGGGAGCGTGCAAGTAGTACGAAATGCAATTTTATAGTAGTAGTTGCTACGTTTTTGAACAAAACTAAAGATGGTATATAATACAATCCTGGGATTTCCTGTAAAAAAATAAACTAAAGGGGTTAATATAGAAATTTCTAATAACATATATATTTTAATAATAAAAAGTTACATTACAAGTTAGTTGAATACCTTGCCCTTGTACTGCAGTGTTACGTTATACTAGCTTTTTCCGCTTCCACAAATAAGTTTCCAAGGTGCTCTTACTTCTAAAAAATAAACCTCATAGTTTTCAGTAAATTACCTTGACAAGTTCAATCTGCGTGACTCCCTGTATACGATCCTTCTACTACCGAAAGGTCAACGTTTAGGCCCAAACCTAATTTATTCGCGGAACTTTAATGCTGCCTTATTATATTTCCTCAAAAGGGTTCACGTAGGGCTTTATCTTCATTGTGATCTATGATTGCGGTTGAGTTAGAGAGTTTACCTCACATTAAGTTCCAAACATAAAACAATAAATTATATCATAATATTATTTAAATGTAAAACATGAACTGAGAATGAATGTGTATACTTACCTAAAATATAAAGCTCAAGAGTTTGTTTGGCTATTGGCACCGACTTAAAAATGATGAAGGAATTATTTAGCCATTACTATTGACCTAGCTAAAAATAATTTATTTTTTGCTTTTTAGTTAGAAGTCGGTATGTTTATGATTTTTTTTACAGTTTTGAGTGATTCGTATTAAAAAAAAACGTAGTATATATACTATAATAAAGTAGCAGTTGCTGTGAGTCGCCTACAATTTTTGTATGTTCCCTCGATTCTCTATTACCAACAGAAAAAAAGTGAAATAACGGTCGAATTGAGTAACCTCCTTTTTTGAATTCAATAAAAGGTGACCACACAATCCAATGAGTTAAATGGTTATATAGATAAAAAGCAACGAAATATGTTGCTTTTTATCATGGTAATTCACGTACGTTGTTAATCTTGTTTATATTGCTAACTATAATTAACAATTATTGATATTTCAGAGAGGATTGGTTTCTAAGCCCATTTTCTTTTTTATTATATACCAGCGTGGAACATTAACGCACATTCAAAAAATTCGCGAGTTGATAACGCAACCTCCCCAATTCCCAGACCACATTATTCCTTGACAATTTTCCCAAAAGCTAACATATTTGGCCTTATTTTCTTTTTCCCGGAGTATTTTATAGAGCGAACCTTTTTTGGGGTGGCTTAGTTAAAAACTGTAATACATATGTATTAGAGTTTTTAACTAAGCCACGGGTGCAAACCACAAATACATAATGATAAATACCTTAGATCGAACTCAATTTGATTTAATAATATGTTTGTCGTAAAATTTAATTGCACCAAAATCATTTCATATGAAATGTTGCCAAGACTACCACTTAAGATAAAGTGTGAAAAGACCCTGTAAAAAGATATTATCTGATCTTATGTAGAGCCAAGCTTCAGAATCTTCACGGCATCACTTTGTAAAATTATACACATCGTCTTATTAATTTCTTGTCATGTTGAAATGTTGGCTTATTGGGGCCAACAGAGGCCTCATTTCATTGAGGATGTGAAGATTCTCAATATTAACCTTTTTTTGTGACTCAAGTAAACTTCTCCCAAGAAGTAATAAGGGCATAGCCGAACTTTGTAAAGGGAGAGGGAAAAGATAAATTGGGTGGAAGAAGAGATTTTGGGCCTTCGGTATCAAAATGGAGTTATCGGATAAAGAAGCACAAAGCTGTAATATTTATGTCAGTTTTATATGAAACAGTGGTATTATCACTATAATAGTCGTGACGGCCCATTCCCGTATGACTGTATCGTAATCCATTATTTAATTTAATTTTACTACGTAGCATAAACTCGGTCCTGAGTCGCCTAGTTAAGTACCACCGCAGTGCCAGATATCGTCCCGTGGAATAGGAGTCTTGCACTGCTGTGTTTCGAGATGAAGGCACTGAAGTAGGCTAGTAAATGGCGGGGAATATGAGACCTAACATCTGTCTTCTCGGGTGCTGGGCGCAAGGTGTCGATGGAAAATAATGATTCCTTACAGTTATTAATTTTCTTCAACACAGCATCTGTTATGGTCAGGCGTATTGCGCGAACAGGTGAGCGCACTGACCGTCCGATTTTAAAAGAGTATGAAGCTGCTTTTAATAAAAATATTTAGGTATATTAGTCTAATAATAATTATAATAGCTACGTAAATTGATGATACAATTTTTTGAATGGTGCAATTAATAACACCGATTTATGTGATTACATTTACAAGCTTTGGACTTTGAGGCAAAATGAATCTATTCGAGATAATACAGCTTAACGTTGAAACCAAATAAGATTATTCAAGTGCAGTTCACTAAGCGGAACTATTAAACCTTCAACCGAGATTGCGTTTGAAATAAACATGGCTTCCGACCAATGTTTTGAGAAAATTTGTTTTAGTATCAAATGATTAATTTATAATTCTAGAAAGAAGAACGTTAAGTGTATTAGATACAAATGGATCCTTAAAATAATAATTTACAGTGCGAAATGCTATAAAAATGATTGCTACGTAGCGAATTACAAGACACTTATGGAGGTGTTAGTTTATAGTTGAACTTTTTTATGCAACAAGCAACACCGAAAACAGATAATTAATGTATCTTTTGTCATTAGTATAGTAACCTGAAAATATTTGTTAAAAAGACCTCCTAAAATAACATCGTTACAGTTACTCAACTACCATCCATCCTACCGTAAATTTCATTAAAATTGCGCTACCGGTTACAATGTACCGCTTCCGGTTACAAGTAATTCTACATCAACATGATCTTACGGCATGGCGTATATTTACTGTTAAAACCAATCTGTATAAAGAAACCGGTGAGAAAAGCCAACCGTTTAAGGAAATTTCTCATACATTGCAAAGCTATTTCTACCAGTAGGATAATAATAAATAACCCCAGACTTTATTAAATCGACATCTGTCCCAAACCAAGCGACTAACTTTAACTACATGAAAAACAAATTATAAATGTACACAAAACTCGTAAATGGTGGTTAATGAATACATATAGGTAATATATACATGGGAAATACACACAGTTGTCAAAATATATATAAATAAGTACCTTAGCAGATCACAACAACAATTCAATAAAAACTGCACATACAAATCGTTGGAACTAATAACAAATGAAAATAATATTTTTTGTATTGTACCTAGCTATTTAGTACATAAATAAAAAATCAAAAATTAGAATTTTTGTTATTTATTTTCCACTATAATATTCTTAGATTATAGTGGAAAATAATTGTGTAGTTGTGAGTGGATTCATACAGCTTAGAGTGTAATACAGGTCTAATGCACGGCTGAAATAAACGTGGATGATCTTTTGAACGCTCAGCTTTATCGGCTCAAGGGCTCAGGGGCCGAAGTAAAATATCGCATTTTAATTATACCGATACCGAGCTTTCCAGGGGAGCGTTCATTAGATAAGTTAAATGGCCTCGGCCACAATTTCGGCAGAACAGTGAAAATATTTTGTTAATTATGTAACAACTGGACTAATCTTTTTCATCATTGTCAGTATCGACAGAAATTATTTTGAAAGCATTAAGATGAACTTAAGAATGCTCGTCTGTTCCAACGACTATCAGTTTTGCGACATACATTGTCTATTTAACTTGCTGACTCTACAATTTTCATCGGTAATAAATAATATTGAATCTAGTATTTAAACAGTTAGATATCAACCTCTCCAGTTTTAATACAAGCTCGGGTCGCATTTCTTGTTTTAGCTACCTGGTGACGAAAGCTAATTTTGATGTCCTTAAGTCTTTAACTATACATAATATGTATATGAATAATTTATTTACTACCTCTTAAATAAATTATTCATATGACCCTCGTAACATAATATTTGTGCATGACTCTATTGCTAGAAGATTTTACATTTACAATAATACTCTTTAGCCTAAAACATACTTCTGCAAATAACAAGGAAGTGGTTATTTGAACGCAATGGAATCGTCTTTGGCTGCAGCTTTAATAAATTTAAGGTCTTAATCCAACGTTTGTCACCGGCAAAGATCTCCGTTAGGAGCAAAGTCACATACTCTGACAAGATTTCGAACAGATCGGTGCTAAGAGCATTCTAAGTACGAAAATTTAATTCACAATAGAATAGCTATTTAAATAATATTGTCATTAAAAATGGTCCACTTGACTGATTGAATTAACTTACTACTCTTTGTAACGCAAGAGTAATAAATAAGTGAATGATTAGTTAAGAGATTTTTTATTTTTAACTGCCTCCACGGGCTTGTGGTCTGGGCCACGATCTTAGGACAGTAGTCGATAATACGCCGTAGTCCACTGATGGACATAGGTCTCCCCCATTTTGCGCCAGATAACCCAGTCCTCCGTTTTTCTCAACCAGCCTCCACCAGCGACCTTCGCAAGTCGTCGGTCCATCGGGCCGGAGGGCGTCCCACGCTACGCTTGCCAAGATGCAATCTTCACTCCAGAACACATCTGCTCCAACGGCCACCGGAGGCCATCCCAGCCCTGTGCCTGGGACTTTATATTTATAGGAACAAACTATTAACGAAAAAAAAATATCAAAAAAAAATAAAAAAACGAAGATCCTGAAGCATCAGTTGGAAAGTAAGAAATGAACAATATAGTGGAGGAATACTGAAACAGCCTTAACACTTCCTCGTTCCTCAAATTGCATTCATTCAAAAGATGCAATTTTTATTTAAAAGTTTGGTAACGCATTTTTCTTTCTCACATATATAGGTGGCAGTGCTATTTCCAACTACTTGTATGTACGCCTTATAATTTATTACTTCCAATCACTTCAAGAAATATCGCTCTGCCCTTTGCCTGTACTCTTCATAACTTTTATTGAAAAGAGGTAAAATTATTTTGGGAAAAGTTGATAATTTCCATATTTGCACTTTCGCACTTTTCGGAAGTTTACGCCTACTTTATGAAAATCTTGGTGATTTATTCGAAGGGGTGAAAAGTGCCTGTTGGAATCGATACTTTACCAAGACATTCGCACCGAATCCATTTTGTTCCAGCAACATTTTAATTCTGAATTCCGTCAGATTTGTGTGCTGATTCAAAAAATTAAGACCAGTTCCCAATGCGAACTCTGGTTTGGCGTAGTCTTTTATAATTTGAAACGAAATGTTTCTGTGCTTTGTGTTTTCGGATTTGGCCTTATTATTTGTTAACATAATAAATTGGATAGGCGTTCCAACCACTGCATAGTTAACAATATATGGAACATAGTTAACAATATATGGAATAATAATTGTTTTTGCTATCGATACGCTAAGAAGAAGATATATGGAACATAGTTAACAATATATGGAATATCATATATGGAACTTATTTGGTGAAAATGTACAAACCCAAAGAGCACATAACCAATATCGTTGTCACCCAACATTGTTACAATATAAGCCAAAATGGATAGCATACTCGTAATATAAACAAAAATTATGTCATCGGCCAATTGTTTAAATGGGCATTTTATGAAATACCTAGACTTATCATACATATCGGCACTTCATGCTCCGGAAAATCTCAGAGGACTTAATAAAATGTCTAGAGCTTAAATGAACAAAATTTATCGTAATTTGTTACCAACACTGTGAAGTTGATGGGATCACTGTCTTCACGTCCGTCTACTACTTTGGTAACATTGTTTTATCGTATTATAAATAGTGACATTGAGTTTACCTTTAATATTATTACATAATTGTATTTGTGAACACATGCTCTCAATTATAATTTGCCCGAGTATCAGTCTGTAATTGTCAAACGTATATTCAAAACTATCCATATGTGTAGTTCAACGCCTACGCGACGAAATACCAGACAATTTACGTGTGATATTTAGCATGTTGCCGAGGAACTATGTCTTTGAATTGTATGAAAGCTCCCTATGGATCAAAGAGAAGGTGACGTTATGTCTAGGTAGTTTATTTATGCTATAAATAACAGTGCCTAGTTATTGGTCAGAAGTTCCCAAACTACTGACCCCTATTTAAGTATTGTGAATCGAATAAAAAATAAACGATATTATTGTTACAAAACGATGTACGACTTGGTGGTTGTGGGTGAAATACTGTTTGCTACCCCTGTTTATATTAATAAAGTCTACAAAAACAAACGTACAAAGCACATTTGCAAATGTATGTGCATAAAGAACAATAAATTATTGTGCAATATAATAAAATACATATCACCAAATAATAAAAAAAAAAATATTCCCTCGCTTCTCTGACGGGCGAAAACTTCTGATGAATTATAAATATCAGATTGACCTTAGCTACACGCGCAGTCATAGTTAATCCTGGCACATGTAGCCAGAGATTGCCTTTTCCAGGCTTACCTCAGGTTTATGTTATCTCGCATTTGGCAACCGATGTGGTGATTACGCCACATGCACCTATCTGTTACTTTCATATCTCAATGGCACAGTCCTGCTCGACACCATGAACTGGCTGTTTGCCGGAGAAAATCCCGTCAAAGTTGTTTAAACTGTTCTAGAGTTGATATTTAATGGAAAAAAACAGACAAAACGCAAAAATAAATCGGTATTAATACCTTACATACCTACTTATACAGTCATATGGATGTAATTAAAAACCCGTATTTTAATATTAGTAAAGAACACTCCAATTTCATTTATTTGTTTATTAAAACAAAATGTTTGTGAAAGTTAATTCGAGGAGAGTAACTAACTGAGTTACTAACTAAATCACGGTGAACAATCAAAATAAATTACTGTTTAAAACAACAGGTAAACGAGTTGGAAAACTGTACTGCCTCTTATCAGCAAATCTTGTTGACAGAAGTTCAAAAGCTGGGACTACTCAGTGCAGTTGTTGACAATACTTGTAGACTGAAAGTGGATAAGTGATAAATTTTAAATTTTGAATAGAATATTTAGCATAATAAAAAAAATTCAATCTAGCCTGTATAAACTAAGTCGGTAACAGTAGTTGATAATTGTAGCAAAAAAATATATGTCACGTACACATAGGCACCTACTCGTACAAATCGATTCATTTTGAAAAAATAAAATGTTAAATTACTAAGCAAGTTTGTTCAGAGTTGAAAAAATAGTGCGATTTTTGATTGTTGTTAACATAGAACGTAAGCTAAACATTATTCACTATTTCTCACCATACCTTTCAATTTTACCTTATTAACATTTTTTTATCAGTCGATTCAACATGCCTTTGTTCCACGATGGTTGTCCTAAGTTGTTTATTTTGGATACTTGAAAGATTGAATTTCTCAGATAGCAACCTTCAGCTACAGGACGTGACAGTACAGCTCAGTTGAAATGTTTGCATTTGTCTGCGCAATTTTTACAATCTTACTGGAATGCAAACTGACACTTGAAGCGAATTAGAGACCTAGTTAGTGTAGTCAAGAAATATGTATGTAGTTTTATTCATAAACTTTTTATTTTATTAAACTTTGTATTACTTGAGAGCAAACCAAAGGTAAGGACGGTTAGGGTCCAGACCATAATATAGGAAAAAAGCATACTCAGATATCGCCCCATTAAATAGGAGTGGTTTTCACTTCTGTGTTTCGGGTTGAGGGCAATGTAGCTAGAAAAAATATTGGGTATAAGAGACCTAACATCAGTCGTCGAAGAGCTAACATCGGGTGATAGGCGCAGGGAAGTGTTAGCGGAAAATACAATTGGTATGGTCAGGCGTATCACTTACCACCAGGTGAGCAAACTGCCTGTCCCGTTCGCTTGTGACTTAAAAAACATATTTAACATTATACAAAACGTGGTGTAAAATAGTTGAAATAATTATTACTTTTTAAAACGCAGAAATTATCTGTCATTATTCAAGAACATTTTATTCACGGAAATTATACCCTTTCCTCCTCCGAAATTCTCAAAGACGTGCACCTGTTGATAAAGGCTGTGTTGTAGCGCAAAGTTTGCAACCGTGTAAGTTTTCCTAAGTGTGACCTCCAGCTGGACCGATATTAATCATAGTCCGACCACAATAAGGCCATAAGAGCTATTGAGAAGATGAATGCGCTAGATACGGCGTCTTTTACAGGAAAAAATGCGACCATTTGTCTATATGAATGGTATTTGAAAGTCATAGTAGGATGTTTATCTGCATTGTTTAAAATTGCAAATCATATTATATCTTAAGCTTTAGTTCGTTTTGTTTTCTTGAAATGTATTTTTGGAACATAACATTTTGGGCGGCATTGACTTTGGTAGGCTTAATTGAAATGAATGACCATTTTCAATATTTTGAATCTTAATAATATACATATAGTTAAATTTACTCTTAAGGGCTTTTTATTTTTGACATGAATGATTAAAAAAGAAACTTGTGTTTGGGATTATTTGTCAACAAACTTATATGTATGGTCTCAGTTGATTTAAAACGAAAAGTACACTCAAGGTTAAATTTACAAGCTTAACTTTTTCATTCAGGCACAGCAAAATACTGCTTTGCAGCAATCAAATTTCATATTTCATGCGCTCTTGAGATTTTTTGATTAATTTTGATTCTAATTTCATGGAACCCCTTTTTCCCAAGAGACACATGACTTTAATATTCATTTTGAAATATTTCCTTCAATTTTTTCATAAATTATATGCAGTATAATTTCCATATTGTTTTATTCAGTTATATATATTATTGTTTCGTTTTTGAAGGAAGGGATGATAACGAATTTTAATAAGTGTTTATAATTTTCGATTTGCTATAGTTACAATACGAGTATTACAAATTTCCTGAATTTATATGCAGTCACCAGATATGTTCCTGAAAGGAAATAATATCAGAATGAGCCTATGCAAGTTAAAAAAAATACCATGAAATAATGAATTTTGTGTATTCTCATATTTTTTTGTAAGAGTTACTAGGTTTGTTGATAGGTCAACAATTAAAATAATTGCATACATATGTAAATATTGGCTTTTTTGAGAATTTATCAATTAGCAAGAATCTGAGAATAATTTATATGTAGCTCTGTATCAGTTGTAACGACTGTATGTCTCGTTCACAAATAGGGTATATACAATGTGTGTACATATGAGTTATTTTTTTAGTACGTACCAGTGGTAAAGTTTTCATACTTTTTTAAAATATTTTCTCATTGCGCCGTTATATAAGTTGCATGGAATCCATTATAATGTTATGAATACAAGACACATGTGAAAATTAACAATTTAGATAGGACTACAAAAAAAACTAAATTTTTCGGCCTTTCTAAGTTTCGCAAGCTACATTTATGATTCGATACCTGAAAAAATAAATACCACCTTAAAGGTTTCGATAAACGCCGTAAACGTCGAATCAACGAAAATAGCCTGCCATTTGGGTGGCGCAAGGAAAATTGAAAAATAAAACGAGATCCCCTCACAGGCGCCACCAACGTTTTGGCTAAAGAGCTATTTACAAAAGTGACCAGTTCCGTTTGATGTACATTTTCTTTGACAGCGCTAACAAAGCGGCAGCTGCCTGCCGATAACGCTTTGTGCGAACGCTTCAAAAACAACCCTTGTGCATATAGCTTGACTGGCACTATGCACTTGCGCTGAAGAAAATGAAGCAGTTTCTTTGGATTGTTATTACTGTTACCAATTTTGCGCTTAAACTCTTTACGTTTATTCATATTTTCAAACATTTTTAATTCGATTATTTCCGAACAAAAGTTTAATAGCAACTCGCTTACGTTTTTGTTCTTTTATTCGATAAACCCATCACTTGGGCCCAATTGGATTAGTGGGTGTTAATGACTACCACCCTAAGACTATAAGCAGCTGATGGCTTAACGTGCCCTCCGAAGCATGGAAACATCTTTCTTTTCACATTTCTGTCACTCATGGGTTCGAAGCATTTACTAAATTGGCCGAAAATGCCAGCAATATATCATCAATGATCATCAGTGGACTGTGATAGATATAAGAAAGCGAAATAAAAACATTTCTGTATTGTCTGGAGCGCTGGTGGTAACGGCGTTAATTAAAATTCACACTGGCTTGTATAACATGGTTTTTGAAATTAATTATACTATTTAAAACCCTAGCTAACCTTAGTTTGAATTAATTCAATTGGTTTGTTTGTTTGTTTAGGTTGCCAGTTATGTTGGTGATAATAAAATTATAACCTCCATTATCATCATCATTAGCTCGTTAAACGTCCCCACCGAGGGGCACTAGCCTACTCGTAATTATAACCTAGAGATAGATGAGGAATATATGCAAGATTTCTAGATATTCCAGAAACGTTGCCATTCCTATGAGAAAAGAATTAACAATACGAGTATAACTGTCAACACACATGTTATATCAATGCCCATTAGGAATAGTAACTGAGCAAGCATTTTGTCTTTACCAGTTATAGTATGCCGATGCTTACGTTAAAAAAATGCTTAAAAAACAGGGAAGTAATACTATCTTTATATCAGTATACATCACCTATCATATCGTACCAAATAATACTTCGCATTGAATATTTCTCAGCACCCGGCAACGCAGAAAAAATATCCCCAGGAAGTCCGCAAAGCCTTTGTTAACTATCCAGTAATTGACACCTGTCAGAAACAAATACGCTTTAAGATCTCCGAACGGGCTCGTAATCCAATGAATGGCCGGAAACTAGCCCTCTGCAGTTTGAAGGAATTATTAAATAAACCTCGTCAAGAAGATACTTGAAACTAAGGGTTAGGGTAAAGTTTAGTAAGGGTTATTTAAGGAAACTATGTTCATCTGTATTCAAAGCTGAATAATATTTTATGGCACACAACACATCATCAGTATCGAGTATAACGCCCTCTTCAGGGAAATAACCAATCTAATAAAATACTTTTCATTGGATTGTTTTAAACTAATTACTATGTATAATATCGTTTCTTCTTTCACATGCACAAACGGCAGGTAGGTAAATCTTAACAAAGAATGGTGGAGGCTGGACCCAGGAACGTCTGAAGAATCTTTTCATTCATCAAAATTTAAAAACGATATGTGGTGCATACAGTATAACGATGTATTCGTAAAAGTGTATATGGAATGAAAATGTACTTCTACGTCAAGTAAAATTGTGCCTTGAAATAATTGTAGAATCTAAAGGACACAATGCATCCCTAAGTTCGGTGTGAACGGTGACACTAACAAAGACTTATGTATGTGCAGCTCCTTCCAGTTATCGGAATGAGTATATTTGCATGACCCACTTCCCTGTACGGCTACTAAGTAACTATAATACAGGCATTTTACCTTATGCTTAAACGGATGAAAACAAGAATACAATAGTAAAGAAAACTTACCGTATGGCTCCTATTGGTACCAATTCAAATATTTGTAAGAAGATTTTGAGCGTGAGTGCTGCATGCAGTAGTTTTGGATTGAGAACGCGATAAGCTGAATGTAAGAACTGACAGTTGCTGCACAATGTCTGGCTAGTGTACTAAGCTAACTAGGAAAAAATGTTTGGTACCAGACTCTCTTATTGAAATTCAGAGGTCGTCTCAGGACTCGACATGTGACATAGATAAGAAATTAGGAGTCTAAACTCATTTCAGAATCACGAACTTGCAGCCTATATTAGGAGCTCTCAAAATAGGTTATGAATCACCCACCTGTTATACGAATGAGAACAAAAACTGTATTTAAATTTAATACTCTTTGTAAGAACATTTTGTGCGTGAGTGCTGCATGTTAGTAGTTTTAGATTGAAAGCGATAAGATGAAAGTAAGAACTGACAGTTGCTGCACAATGTCTGGCTAGCGTACTAAGCTAACTAGGAAAAAAATTGTTTGGTACCTTACTCAGACTCCTTATTGAAATTCAGAGGTCGTCTCAGGACTCCACATTTGAAACAGATATGAAATTAGGAGCCTAGATTCCTTTCAGAATTACGAACTTGCAGCTTATATTAGAAGCATTCAAAATAGGTTATGATTTTATGAATAACCCACTTATTATTCGAATGAGATCAAAAATTGTATTTGAATTTAATATTCGTTATTAGTTAACTAAAATATTAACACAAAGACGAAATTACATAATGAAAAGCACTATATGAGTAATTGACCGCATTCAACATGAACATTTATAATAACTATTCAAAAGGAAATACCAAAATCGACGTTTTCACGTTGGAACTGGTTCTTACTGCGCCGTATTTCAACTTTGCGTGATAAACGATCGGGGAAAAACAGCTTATGACAGAATCCGCATCTGAAGCGGTCGGAGCGACTCAAAAAGTGCTTCTTTTTAGATTTCGTTTAGGAGCACTAGCGTGACCTAGATACCATACGCGTTACACTGAAATAATGTTTGCAATAGGATTATGCTAACTTAGCTTTCAGGTAGCGTGTGAATAAAAATCTGATTATAGTAACGATCTGATAAGTATAACGCCCTAAAGTATCTATACTTTAGGACGTATTGCTATCGCTTAGTTTTAATGTCAATTTAATAATTGTTATTATTATTAGAACAAAAACTATTTTTTTATTATTATTATTCCAATTAGGTAACTTTATTGTTACTATGATTACTAACAAATTAATTTGTTTTACAGTTTTTCTGATAGTTAACACGCCGAACCTGAATTTACGCAAGCACATTGTTATCATATTGAATTATCATCATGTTGTGCTACTAGACATCCGAAAATCTGAGCAAAATATTCAGTAAGGGTGGATACCCTTACTGAATATTTTGCTTAGATTTTGGATGGATATCCATTGTTGCCACTCTGAACTATTTAAGAATTCCGAACTTCCTGATGGGTCTGTCAGATCGGCAGCATAATTACTGTACTGTTGTTAGATAAAAAGAAAGAAAAACCGTTTGTTTGCTTACAAAGACCGCAAATAACAAAAACAAGAGACAACACAGCAGAAAATACAAGAAAAAGTTATATTACTAATTGACATCACAGTACAATACATCATTGTAAAAAAAGTATTTTCGGAACTTTGCCGAAAGGGACTTCTTTTAATTATATTTTTTAGTTTTAATTTTTTTTTATTTTTAAGTGTTTAGGGTGTAATATATTTTAGTTACCGAATAATATTAGATGGTAAATATACATATTTATCATTTTTAATGTTAATTTGAAATAATAAATATTGAAGTGCATTATTGTAAAAAAAACATGGTTTGATATGACTTTCTTCACAAAACGTAAATATAAATACATTGTAAAATAACGGTTAAATATAAAATTATAAAAGATGAACAGTGAAATTACTATGAGTAGATACTGAGATTTAGTACCTCTATATCAAAACTCCTTCTTTGCATTGTGGCCGGTTTATTGAATTATGTTATCATAGTAAAAACATTAAATGGATAGTTTGTATAAGGAATATTTATGTAAATAATAGTGAAGGTATTATTTTAAAAAAAATCATCAAACTTATATTTGGTATAAGTAATAATATAAAAAAATAATAATAACTAAATAAAATAATTAAAAGAACCCCCCTTGGTAAAGTTCCGAAGACACTGGCAGCGTTACCCCTTTGAATCGCTAAACTAATTCTTTGACCAAGGTAGCTGCCAGATCTTCGGTCTCCAGTAATGTCGACGTTATGTTATGTCCAATAATGTTATCATAGTATTTTAATTTAAATAGGCGACATCTACAGCTAGCCATAAAACTGGCAACTAAGAGATTTTAGGGTGCCATTTTTGAGTTACAGAACCAAAAAAGTATGCTTCTAGAAAATAGTAAACTATAGTTTCTCTGCTTACTGAATACTGATATTGCGAGCCTGATCATCATCATTATCTCGCTCCGGAAGATTTTAATGATGCTCTTTCTTTTGCAGAAAATGCACTGTGATTTTCAGAATACCTTTTAGCGCAGCCGATATTAATTATTTAAATACCAACGTCACGCCATATAAAAAGTTAAAAGCAGATATAATTTTACATTTCTTGGTAAATTTATTTATTTTACTTTTTCATAGTGCTCCTTACACAAAAATATGTGTTCTCTTGGTTTACATATATTTAAATCTTTCAGGCATCACTGCGTTACTCTAAGACTGAACTTTTTTGTCGTTTTATGATATGTTGTTTTTTTATTTTCTAGTAGTCTTTAGTGTTATTATCAAATTGAGGGTTATATTCCACATTACCGTCTAGACTTCCTTAGCGATGTTTCTGCGTATTTTCTTGTATACAATTTCAAAGTATTTCTTTTTTCTTTATTTATTTTAAATTAAGAAGTAGTGAATATTGCTGGAATGCGCTGGACTTTATAAGTTATGTGATGCATGTTTCCAGGTTAAGCCAATTTTATTCCCAATATTTAAAAAGAGCCATTTGTAAGAAAAAGAAAAGACATTTATAGACCGTGCATGAGAATGCGCACAAATACAGAAGTGTAATTACAATTGCAATATAACACACTTAAATAAAAAACAGAGAAAGTTACAAGTAATTTTAATATAACAAAAATAAAAATAAAATTTTAACATATTAATTGAAGCCAAAGGATTTATAGTTAAAAACCTACTAGCACTTGGACAAACTATGTGCTTGTAAGGAGAAACTGTTAGGAAAATAAATTTATTTATCCTCATTTTCCTCATCCAGCCCCCCCACCAGTACTTAAAGCATTAAGATTTGTTAACAAATTTGAATATTATTATACACATAATGTTCACCCCGTATAAACTGAGCACGAAACGTTTGTATTTCGGTAATATGCCGTCGGGGTGAGGCATCACTCGATCCGTTGGATCAACGTGTCATCACGTTTTAGGCACGCCCAATAACGCCACTCCATTTAATGGGATCAAAATTCTATTGTAGGAAAAATCACCTGCCTGTCATCTAAGTCAGTGGCATTGTTAAGTCTGAGAGTTCTTAATCATGTTCTATGTTAGTGGAGTTGGTGATTGCACTTAAGAGTGTATTCTATGTGAGAGAAAATAGAACTAAATTTACAATCTATCCAATTAAAAAAAAACGGGCAGGATTCTGGAATATATTTTGATACATCTTAATATTACCATCTTAATTTAAATGTGTTACCTAAAAAAATAAAACAAAAACTTTACTTTTCAATTATTTTAATTCTTAACTTCAATACAAAGTTTTCAAAAATTTTCGACGATTACTATATTTTGATTCTTACTAGGATATTGACATTCCCTGAATCCGTGGGTTACTTGTTAAAATATCTCTTACATAGTTTGTTGTAGTCAAGTATGTTTCAACAAGTAAGTCTTCAAGTAGCTATCTTATACTTAGTTTGGGACTACTTAATTGCTGGAAGGGAAAGTACCAATTAAGAAGACTAAGTGGCATTTCCACAAACAGACGCAGTTGACAAAAACATATAGCGGTCTAACACATGATTACTACAGCGGAACATTTGTACGTACATGCCTGCCTAAAAGTTTTGGTTCTTCTTATGTGTGCTAAATATTTTAACGACCCATTTGGTGTAGCGGTTGAGACGTTGGCTGCTACGCCAAGGCTTCCGGGTTCGATTCTCGGGTACAAACATTTGTTTGCATGAACATGTCTGTTTGTAATGGGTGTTTTCTATGTATAATATGTATTTATTTACAAAAAAATGTATATAAGTATATTGATCCGTTGTTTAGTACCACTAATAAAGGCTTCACGTTTAACTTGGGGCTAGATGGCGCTGTGTGAATGTCAGTGGATAATTATTTATTTTATATATTTATATACATATACTATTATCTAGATATAGTTGTACCCATCACAATGATGGCTTATTACTCTGTATCCCGCAGGTAATAGATTATAGTTAACAATGTTTTGTCGTGCCTTCTCCGCGTGGGTACGGTAAGATGCAAGTTAAGGCCAAAATATTTAGCAAAGAGTGAGCAGCAATGCTCATTCGACCCTAATCTTTCAAAGGCCCGTCTGTGAGACTTCGAGATTATAGCACAACAAGTTGGTAGACTCGGTACTGAGTCGTGTAGGTAGGTACCACCACAGTGCCAGATATCGTCACGCGAAATAGGAGTGTTATGCACTTTTGGGTTACGGGATGAGGGCACTAAGACCATACATTTTTTGTGTCGTGTGGCATTAACCGGAAATTTAAATAGTTTATTAGTTAAAGGTATCCTACAATGCTTTTCTATCATGGTCAATCGCACCAATTAAGGTGAGCGCATTGACTGTTAGTTACACTTTGTGACATAAAATAAACTTTTTACTATCATGACCCCCTCCACCCAAGTCCAAAGTCAAGCAGTGGTCTGTCGCGGTTAGTTTAAGTAAATTAGTTGTACATTTCTGTATGTAGGTACAAAGAGTCAACATTTATAATAATGTAGGTAACTCAA
>PQWD01007176.1:0-99120 GCA_019425675.1 Leucinodes orbonalis
CCATTAACGGGTCCGGTTTATCGCGTACCATATTAACCTCCTTGTTGACGATCACTGTTTGACAACCCATGTAGTGTAATGGTTAAGGAGTCGGCATATAAATATGTTTATCAATTATTGTAGATTTAGTATAGTACAAGGTTCTTGCTTATATTAGGGCTAAGTGGCGCTGTTTTTTTTTTCGGAATGACTTATCGCTATTGACCGCAAGTGGTCTTCACAGCTTCACCGGACAATTGGGGAGCGCAGATGGCTCTCGGCCCAAAGATGGTGCTGTACGAATGTCGGTGGATATTTATGAATGTATGTTAGTCGCCGGAGCCCTGGGTGCCCCCGGGGCGCGGCGGCTAATGCCCGGCGCCATTGGCGGGACACGGACGGAGCCCTGCACAATGCTACGCGCGTGATCACACATTCATTGCTGATTCAATATCGGAGGGGGCTTCCTCAACACTTTCGTTTGGGATACATTTACGCACAACTATCTTCATACCTACGCTCTTTAATGTTCATTGTCACGTTTTACGCCAAAAAACTAATGCATTTTTCAAGTTTTTCAAAGGTAATAACTTATAAGTTTCAATCATGTTCATATTCATTTAAATAGGTACCGTTATCCGGTACAGTCACGTGATTCATGTGCCATAAAATGTATACCTACATGGACGGAATTTAAAAAAAAATATTACTGTAAAAATTACAAAAATATATACCCACTATTATACGAGTAACAGTACCTACTTATATTTTTATATGAGTGTTATCAAGTACGCTTACGCGTAGTCTGTAGTATTAGGTACACTTGTATTCAAGTTAAGACTAAAGAACCCCTTTGTATTCATCTTAATCAATGCTTATGTAAAATAACTAGTTTTCCATATAAAATACATAACAAATAATCCCAAAAGCGTGCAGTAATGTAGGCGTGATTAGTTGTGTTTAGAGGCGTATCGGGAGCGCGGACACTGGCGCGCGCTGCGTTTGCTTTAGTTACATTATCTAAACGCATGCGCACTCACCACACTAGCTAATGATTGGCTGACATACCTATTTCCTTGGACGGAACATATAAATAAAATCAAATATTTAATTACACATGAGCGTCGGTGGCTCAATGGTGTGGACTGTCGCCTTCCTACCAGGAAGGCTGAGATTCAAACCCCGACACGTACCAATGAGTTTTCGAATTTTCGAAAATATATGTACGTTATCCGACGCTCTTACGGTGAAGGAAACATCGTGAGGAAACCTTCATGCACGCCTGCGAAGAGATTCAAAGGTTGTGTGTGAAGTCGTCCAATCCGCACTGGGCCCGCGTGAACGACTAAGGCCTAATCACCCTATACGGGTAGGCTCGTGCCCCTCGGTGGGGACGTTTAATGAGCTGATGATGATGATGATGATTATTGATAAAGTACTTAAGCAGATAATATAGGCAAAAACACGTGGACAAACAGACATGTCCATGCACAGTAGTATTTCTAACCATTACACAAAAATCGGTTACTTATCCAAAATTCTTGGCAAACTTAAATTGATAAAATCAAATATCACAATCTAAGTTTGCTGTAACAGACACCATCGCAATCGTCTTGCGTGTGGGTGCTTCTAGCATCAAATTGAAGGCTACCGGACAGTAATATGTAGTCATCATTAGTAATAGATATTGTTAATATCTTGTAGGCTTACATAATCAATAGACTGGATGCACAATTTCACTCAAAAAGTATCCGTGGCAAAACTTCGCATTTTCCGAAGCGAGGTTCAGTACATAAAACGTTACATTTCATTAAAATTTCATTGCACAAAAAAAGTTGCATTCATTGAACGCTCCCTTAGAGGTGTCCCACGACACCGAGTGCAATGTATAGGGTTATACTATTATTTTAGGGATCCACTATCCCACATTTCCTTTTAGAACTTAATTATTGTTGGATATAAACCCTTTACCAATGGTCCCTCTCCCTTTACCAACGCACTAGGTGCTCCTTCAGGTTTGTGACGATACATTTTTAGTGGCGTTATTATTCACCATGAGGTCTGCTCGTTTTCCTATATATATGAAATCAAAATCGGCGTTGCATTCTGGTTGCATAAGGTGAATGTTTGTATAGTATGTGCAGTGGGCGGGCGCGCGGCGGTCGCGTGCGCGTCCTCGCTAATTAGGAAAGCGGATACATCATTGCTAACGATACGTTTCTCTAAATTTCTAACAGATTAATGACGCATGGTTTACATTTCTTAACTCGATTTCAGTTTAATCCATTTCAAGATAGTGATTTTTACGACCTCTAATTGTAATCTTATCAGCATGCAAAGATATGAAAGATGAAAGAATACAAAAACATTATCGCTTACTGATTAAATTATAGTCGTATATGAGTATACGACACAGTCTATTTAGGTAAAAAAATGTTAGTGTCTAACATACCTAATATAAAAGTTGTGTTTGTTGTATTTGTAACTTAGGAACGGCTTTAGAAAATTGATAAGATGTTATCTTACATCCAGCAGATGGATATAGGATTTTGAACTTTTGCTCTTTTATTGCTTCTAAGGCGGAATAAGTACGTTGGAGTCGGCTAGTATCTTATAAAACTGATTATTAGGAAGAATGTTTTTGTTGTAACGTAATATCTATTACGTAATGCGAAAATATACGTAAGAGGTTGACAAATAGAGTCCACTATGGAAACAGCGAGCGGCGCGGCCTTCGCGTGACACCTGCCGCGAACGCCTTCTATTCTGTGTCGACCGTCTCATTGCTAGATAACTCTTCATGGAATTAGAAGCAAGTTAAAGAGAAATCATCATCCATGATTTGATAAGACTAAAAATTCTTAGATATTATTTATGGACGAATCATTTGCCACAAACTTAACTTACTTATTTGCACAATTTAGTGTTATATTTGTACAAGTGAACGGGACGACCAGTTGACTAATTTGATAAGTAATACGCTTACCAATAACAGATGCAGAGTTGATGGAAACTAATAAAGATTATTTAAATTCGTCGTCTCTGCCCTGTCACTCAAGAAAACAAATATAAGGTCTCTTAACCAGTAATGTCACAAGTTATAGTGCCCCTCTTTTCGGAATACAATTTAGATAAAGCGAATGTAACGAATGAACACATCATCGATGGCATTGTATGTGTGAGTGGCAGACATTGGTTCCGGCGATGGAGCGTGACGCGGTGGGCAAGGGCGCGCGCCTTTACATTACGCAAATAACGCGCGATGACGGCTCACAATACAGCGCTCGGCCGCGCGGCCGGCGGCTTCTCACACGGCACTCTTGCAGTTCGCACCTACACACTAACTCGCCACCGAGTTACAAGTAGTATATGGAAATGACTTACGTTATCGACGTTACATTTCACGGGCTTGTGTTATTTTTATACTTATTTATCTATAGTAAGTGTACACAGGCCTTCCCACACAGCAGAGGTATGGGGAGTTCGGGCCGGAACCGGCCGGAGGCGGGTGAGGCGGGCCCAATGCGGATTGCTGGCTAAGATAGTACGGAGGGCAGTGTTACCACCTTAGTTTTAGAAATGGGGCTTTATGAGAACCTAAGAAGGACTAGATAGAGCTAGATTGAGCATCAAAAGATTTTCTAAAAATGCTGAAATAATCATGTCATGAAGCGGTTTTTTAGAGCGTCTAAAACAACGTCTTCGTGACCGATAAAGTAGCAAAAAAGTGGTTGTTAGCATGTCGAAACTTCATACTTTGGTAATATTTTCAAGACAGTGGAAAAGAGCTAGGTTGCCCTTTTCGGGCTAAATCGTTAAAAAAGTAGTTCCCCTATACTTAAAAAGTGCTAGATAGCCACAAAAAGGCTAAGGTGGCAACACCGACGGAGGGACGAGATTATATTGATTGTCGATCACCCGTCAGGTGGGGACGACAACTGCAATAGTTGCATGACTTATGTGATCGTCAACCGAACGCGCTAGCCGCTACGCGATCGAACCCTTTATTTCTATTCAAAGTTATTAGTTGCATTATTTACAAGCTCAATGCACTGTGATGGGTCGATATGTACTAGCGGTCATGTGGTAGGACCATGGCAGCCTGCATGTTTGCTCGTGACGTCAATCCCATTGTAGATAGGCTGAAATAATAGTTTTCAATGCTAACCTGCCTTAAATAGATTTTCTTATTGATGAAAACTGTACCCACTTTTCATCAATAAGAAAATCATGTTAAATGTGTGGTACCTACCAACTAAAATAAGGTTAATATTCTATTTTTTTTTCTGAGCATTGTTGTACATATGGATACCAGAATCTTGAACATACCACACAATACTTTAAAGACTGAAATTAAATTATGAACAAAACTTTCTTATTGCTATATACTTCTACTCTGTTAGTTGAAATAACATTTACTTGTATTATACTATAATTATTTAGACTGATTGTTCACATTTGCATTTTGGTGGGCTTGTATATAATAATGTCATCTTATTTACACTTCGTATGTAAATAAATATTTAATTTGAATAAACCAATGAGCTGTTACCTTGTAACGTCGTTTTAAGGTCATTCATTAAAAATAAGCAAATGAATTGTGTTTTATCCAAGTTAAATGAATGATCGCTGTGTATAGAAGACTCATGTGGTGTAATGGTTTACATGTCGCCGATTACACCAAGGGTTCCGGGCTCCGGGCTCAATCCCCGGGTATTACAAACATTTGTGTGCGTGAAAATGTCTATTCGTATAAACAAATGTATGGATGTGTGTATTTACAAAGCAATATAAGTATGTATATTTGTTTATTACCCACAGTACAAGTTCATTGCTTAATTCGGGGCTAGATGGCGCTGTGAATATGTCGGTACATTTTTATTGTATTGTATGTGTGTGCGACTCTATGTAACGTGTTTGTGTGCGTGTTGCAGGAGGGCAAGAAGAAGTTCGACAAGAAGACGGCCAAGTTCTGCCAGACGCAAGAGCGCACGCTGTCGCTCTCCACCAAGAAGCCGGACGCTGTCTTCCAAGAGGTAAACACTAGTTACAATTGACAATCTTGCATATTCTTGAAAGTACTGAAAGGGCTGAAACTTTGTCACAAATTGAAAACGATTGAAACGGGCGAAATTCCTCAGTTAAAGTCTTACTCGTCATCATTAGCCTACAACGTTCTACATAACACAGACACGTCATAAGTTAGTATTTTCATCATCAACATTATTGTGTTGAGTTGGTGTTATGTTAGTGCATATTTTTTATGCCATCGATAGTCCAATAAGCAGTTAGTTCACCCGATGGTAGGTGTGTATGGTACGTTTCACGAAAGATGACCACCAATGGCGGCGGTTTCGCAAGATGAAGGGTATTTTAAGGATAGTCAAAATACGATGAACAATAAACTGACCAGAACTTAACTACCCTACTGAGGTTCGTATTTTGTAACAAACTCTGGTGAATCTTAATAAATAATTATGTGATTTAATCTTTGACATGTTGGCTTTTACACCAAGAGTTCTAGGTTCGATTCCAGGGCAGTACAGTGAACATGTCTGTTTGTATAGGTCTGGGTATTTTCTATGTATAAATAATGTGTGTTTATTTACAAAAAATATGTATAAATAAGTATGTTTATCCGTTGTTTAGTACCCATATTACAGACTAAAGTTTGGGACTAGAGGGCGCTGTGTTAATGTCTGTGTATATTTATTTATGTAATGATTGTTTTTATTTGAACTTTACTAGGAAATTACTATTGATTTGTTTTAGTACATGCACCAATTACAGGCATACACAGCATTCTCTAGTAACGAAGAGGTCTTCTTGTTGAAGAATAAGTAATAAATAGTAAATTAAATATTATGTAACAAATATCGTATACAATAACGTGTGCGGCGGTCAGGCGGACGCGGCGATGGACATGGCGGAGCGCGACTTCTGCCAGGCGTCGCTGGAGTACGTGTTCCAGCTGCAGGCGGTGCAGGAGCGGAAGAAGTTCGAGCTGGTGGAGACGCTGCTCGGGTTCGTGTTCGGCTGGTGGACCTTCCACCACACGGCGCACGACGTACACGCCGACGCCGAGCCACGCGTACGGGACCTGCAGCTACGGATACAGCGGGTAAAGGGGACACACACATACTGACACACACAGGCACTCATACATAAGAGACCTAATATCTGTCTGTACATGTCTCACGGGTGTCGGGCGCAGTGAGGCATTGATGGGAATAGTAACTGTCATCTATCAGTAGTTGGTCTCCTTCAATGCCGCTCTGTCACGGTCAGACGTATCACTTAGGTTACCGTCCTGTACATTTTATAGCATATGAAAACTTTTCCCTGCACTAATGGACGAGATCGACAAATAAAACGTTTTTATTTTATTTCATTGAAGTATTTTTATGTTGTTATTTTATTGAATGATAAGGTTATGGTTACATGTAGCTACTACATGGGAGCATATGGACGGACTGGTGATGGGTGGGAGTGGTTTTGGGCGGCGGAGAGGTGGGCGGGCGGGTTCTATGTCGTTAGGCGACTTTCCCTAGCCATACGGTGAGCCGTGTGCTGACGTTTGCGAGTGGTTTGCAGTGATCGCTCTCCCTTTACCCAAACAAATTACTTCCCTCAACTCATCATAACGGTTTTGTTTTAACATGCCTATAATACAAACGCAGGTCTGAGTTGCAGTGTAGAGCTTATAACAAAAAAAAAAAATGTAATAAGTCGCTTAATAAACTGTTACCATTTTTCAACGATTTAAGTATGAGCCTTTTAGCATAAATTGGTGTCCACTAGCTAAAACGCCGTTAACGGACGTGCACAATTTTTCGATTTAAGTATTCGATAAACTGAAAATCCCTGTTTGATGGAAAACAACACCGCATAAGGCATCTCCTATATTGCTATTTATCATCATAAATATATTCTAAGTGATTTTGCATGTAAAACATCACTAATAGTGTGTACATCTCTCTCTTCAACCTATCGCAGTCCACTGTTGGACATAGGTCTTCCTCATTTTGCGCCAGGTCCTCCGTTTTCCTCATCCAGCCTCCACCAGCAACCTTTCGCAAGTCGGTCCATCGGGCCGGCGGGCGTCCTACGCTACGCTTACTAAGACGCTTGTATAATTGTGCACAATATTACTTATCCGCCAAACTAGATTGTGTTTTTAGATTAGCGGTGTTTTAGTTAGTTGACAGCAGAAATTACCGATACCACGGCCTTGCAGGAAACCGTTGTGAAACAACGCAAGCAAGTTGTGTTTCGCCGAGTGACTTTAACGGTGTCTCAAATGTCTTTTCCCTCCGTATTTTTTCTTTACCCCTTACGTTTTTGAAGGTTGGCAACGCATCTCGTTGCTTCTCAAGTTGCGAGTGTCCATAGGTATCACTTACCATCAGGTGACCCGTTTGCTTTTTTCCCTTAAAAAGTTTATTTGCTTACATTACTTTGTGTTTTTGTGTGCGTGGGCGCCGGCATGTGTGACGCGAGTGAGTGTGACGTCACAGGTGCATCTGATGATGAGAGAGTGGAACAATCGCTGATTCTGTTAATTTCAGACGCGGAGTAACTTCGAGGAGACCAGCAAGCAGACGGAGTCGCTCATGAAGAAGATGATGGAGGTCCGACAGATGGTGAGTTTCTTATATTCATGTTACCATTACAATATGATAGAGCAATCATAATAATCTAAAACGTCCACTGCTGATCGAAGGTCTCGCCTAATGGCTTGCACGCGAACAAATCTAGCCATCGTTATCCATCCACCTTAACCAGGTCACTTAGAAATCTAATCAGATGGTTGAAAGAGATATATGTTAAATTTTATTTTATTTGCATTTTGTAGCCTTTTCTGTCTGACTCAGTTCTATAAACATCAGCATATATAATTTTAAAAGTTTTTTGTTAATTTGTCCCATAAATGTGAAAAAAATTTTATAAATTGGGTAATATGCACAGAAGTTATGTCAGTAGTGTGTGTTGCAGAACAAAAGGAGGAGGTGGGGACGAAGCAGGGCGGCGTGTCGCGAGCCGGATACGTGTTCCTCATGGAGAAGAGTACGTACCCCAGCGGAGACACGGTCTCCACGTAGTCCACGACAACGGGCCACTGTCTCGCTACACCAATAGAGTAGTGGGGTATTGATGGAGGCACCTCCAGTAGGTGGAAGTGGGAGCCAAGCACATGGAGGACACCTCCAGCAGAGGGATCGCAAAAAATATAAAGTCGCAGTGTTTACATAGTTCCAATAGGGGTAGTTTCCAGCTAGTAAAGTTGAAGCATTGGTACCAGAGAACGCACAGAGGGAAGTCATCTGCAACAGAGGACTTTACACTTGCAACATCTTAACTGGCAGTGTATGATGGAGGCAATGCCAGTAAGGGGTGGTCTCCAGCTAGTAAGGTTGGGAGCATTCACAAGGGCAAGTCACTTGCAGAGGGCATCTTAACTTATGGTGGCAGAGGGGGGGGGGGGGGGGGGGGAGGGGGGGGAGATGACCGGGAATGGTATCGCCATCTTATAATGAGGTGGATGTAGTTCCAGGGATAGTTTTCATTCATTCATTCAATAGGTGACCCTAAGAAATGAAAGCTATGTCTCTAGTAGATACTTATCATTATAATTATGTCCTCTTGAAGATTTGTGTGGAAAGACCACCACCATGACACCAGCGTCATAGCTACCTTTAGCTGAGTGGCACCCTCAAGGCAACCTTATTTCATAGAAACATCCATATCAATCCACATGTTCATGCACATGTATGTTTGTGCTGGCCGGGGAGCGAACGTTCCGGGTTTGTTCCCCGTGGGTGTAGTAGGCAGGTAGTCCACTTGTGGATCATTACATTATAATAATATATGTGATAATAAGTGGTATATGTGTAGCGAGTACAGTGTTGTAATGCATGTTGTGCGTGTGGTGTGTAGAGGCGTTCGGCACGACGTGGAGCAAGCAGTACGCGACGTACGCGCCCGCCGCCAGGCTCCTCGCACTCACGCCATACTCCCAGATACACGTCAAGACGGTACGTACCACCCACACCATCACCACCACCACCACCACCGCCACACCTGCGTGTGGTACGCTACAATACTGCACAATTACACGGATGACTAATATATAACTAAGATTAAGATTGCAGTTCAAGTGGGTACGCGTCGAGACGGACGGTCGACACACACCATCACGTATTACATTATAACCACACTCTAAGACTTCTACCACACACGAGACTATCACCACACACTGAATACTGAAATATATTAATTTTGCTTATTGTAAGTGTAGCAATGTCAAAGTATATTTATTCAAATTAGGCTTATAAAAAGCACTTATGAATGTGAAAAATACACAATCATTCTTAAATACCAAAGTAAAAAGCATAAAAATTAATAATAATACTTGATACAAAGTGCTTCAGAGGTTGGTTTGTTGAGAAAGAAGCACTCGAGAAAACTCAACAGAACAGCTTTTTTTAAACAATGATGTAATGTACATTTTAAAATGACTATAATAGCTGAGCAGTTAAGGATTTTGGATTTTTATTACATAAATATTCGTTTATAGTGTGTTTTTAGAAAAGTGTATTTTTATTCGAAACTGCTTTATACTTATTATTATTATATGATTTAATTAAGCGTAACATAAATTAATTACGTTAATGAAGTATTTGCATATTGATAGATCGATGAAACATGCATGTTCGCCAATTAATTTGTAAAACCCGATAATTGTATTGACCATATTTTAAGCAAATAAGTGTTACTATAATTGTGTGTGTGTGTGCGCTGTGTGCGTGTGTAGGGCGGGTGCACGGAGGAGGTGTGCGTGTGCGGGGGCCGCGCGAGCGCGGAGGCGGAGCGGCGGTTCTGCTGGGAGGCCGTCCCCCGCGACCGGGAGCGCGCCCCGCTGCTGCTGCAGGCGCTGGGCGAGCGCGACCGCGCCGCCTGGCTGCGCGCGCTCAGCTCCCCGCCCGCCCTGCCGCCCGCCCCGCCCGCCGCCCCGCCCCCCGCCGCCGCCGCCGCCCGCCGCCCCCGCCGCCGTGCTCGACGACGCCGGCGAGGCCTTCGTGTTCGCACTCATTGACGCCATCGAGGCGCGCGGACTCGAGGAACAAGGTAACGGATGGATGACGATGGCTTCACGCTTGTGCGGTGAAGCTCGGTAGGGATTACAAAGAGATTAAAAGTCTATAGGACAAACATGATGTGATTACAAGATTTACACATTGTTATGGTGTAAATCGTCAATTGCTCGAATAAATATTTAAATAATATATTTGTATATAAAAAAATAATAATTTCAAATCACATACTATTATCATTATCAGCTCAATTCATGTTCCCCTAGCCTTAGTCATCCATGCGGGCTCACTGTGAATTCGCTGATTTTCCGGACAAACTTTGTTTTTTTTTTATAGTTGTGCGCAAATTACCGTACGATGTGTTTTTCACCATAAGAGCGTCAAATAAACGGACATATAATTTTTGAAATGTGTTGGTACGCGGTGAGGTTAAATTTACATTCTCTAGTTAAGGAGGCATCAATTAACATCAGTGAGTTATTGACACTTCTTAATCGTAAATAAATATTAATTACTGGAAATTTAATACTTTAGGGTGGATTAAATGTAATTGAATGAATGTGTCATATTTTAACTGTAGTTTTTTATAAAGGTTTTAGGTTTGTCTTAGATTTAAATTTATTGAGATGTATATTTTAGTTTAACGCATATTTTTTAAATGATAGATTAATAACAGTGTGTTGATTTTTAATTTATTTTTATATTTTAGCGGATAGTAAACGTCTGTAGATGTCATAATAAAGTTTTGCATATTATCCGCGAACGTGTTAATCATAAACTATAACTGATTCAATAGAAAATGTTTAACCTGGTAAAATCGAGTGCGTTATATAAAAGATGTAAGATATAAGTACAGTTTTTCTTTAATATCATTATTTATCATATATACACACACACGCATATTCAAGCAAACAGACTCATACCCACACATATTCACGCAAATATATACATACACACATCCCATGCACACATACACGAACACGCACACCCACATGCCACCCAACAAATACAAAAATATACGTCTGCTTACTTCTCACAATATATCGCAAAAGGTCCGGTTGAGGAGGGGCTGGCAAGCTGTCATAATACATAAGAGGTTCCCTAGTACAGTTGCCAGTCGTTCACTTAGATGTCAAATTCTTGTATTTTATGTAAGTCCCTGTATATCGTATGTGTATGTGAGAGAAGAAATAAATGTATATAATACCATGAGCGAGTGCGGCGTGTGCAGGTCTGTACCGCGTGGCGGGCGTGTCGTCCCGCGTGGCGCGGCTGGTGGGCGCGAGTGCGCTGGGCGGCGCCGGCGCGGGGCGGCGTGGGCGCGGGCGAGTGCGAGACGCGCACGCTGACGTCGGCGCTGAAGGCGTTCCTGCGCGCGCTGCCCGAGCCGCTGCTGTCGCGCGCCGCCCACCGCGCGCTCGTCGCCGCGCCCACCGCGAGCCGCGCCCGCCCGCGCCGCCGCCCTGCGCCCGCTCGTGCGCCGCCTGCCGCCGCGCCCGCTGCGCGTGCTCGCCCGCCTCCTCCGACACCTCGCCAGGTACGCCACGCGCACACGCACACCATACACACACACACACACACACACGCGTGCGAACCGAATCACCACGCACCATGCACGAAAACTGGACTTTTAATCGGATTTTGCGACGAATATTCCGCAGCGATCTGTACAACAAAATTTAACCATCTATGTTGAATACACGCGAGTGAAAACATGCACGCGTACACACAAACATACATAGATTAAGAAATAAATAAAATAACGTACAGACGCACACATAAATGTGCACCGCGAGAATACAGTGCTTATCGACCCATCAAATTAGAAATAACACACGACGACATTAAAACAAAGAAGAAATTGAAGTTAGTAAATTTATTAATAAATAATTCACGAAACTCAATCAGACATTATATATACCAATACCTTAGACATACTAACTAAACATATGGCATGCTACATACTAATAGCACGGTCTTGTTATAAATGCATATGAACTACTACCTTTAGCGTGCGACTTCGTCCGCGTGAATAGTTACTCTGGCCTAACGCTCTCTTTAACCCGCTACTTCGTCTATATAGATAAGTTAAAAGTATATCTCATAAGATATTCCTTTAAGTTGAATGATGCGAATGGCAAGTTTGTTTAATTAAATTATTTGGATAAGGATTATTATCATAGTTATGAGAACACCTTCGCAAATCATCCATTGTTTTAAAAAAAAAAATAGAAAAAAATATGTTATAGGGAGCTAACCTTAAAAGATAGACATATTATGCTGTCGCGGACTTTTTTGTAGACCTTTAAAAGAGGAACAATACCCTCATACATGACTTTAGCATGACTTGTGTAACTTATGTATGAAAGTATGAAAAAAATACCCCCGATTTTGAAACATTCTTCATAACTGCTCCGCTTCTTTTGCTCGTAGCGTGAAGATATATAGCCTATAGCCTTCCTCGATATATAAGCTATCTAACTATGAAATAATTTTTCAAATCGAACCAGTAGTTCCTGAGATTAGCGCGTTCAAACAAACAAACTCTTCAGCTCTATATATTAGTATAGATATGCATTTATTTCAAACCATGCATGTTGTAATGTAATGATGATAATGTATGAATTGGAGTAACAAATGCGATGACGGTCAGGGTGGCGAGCAAGAGCGACGTGAACCTAATGACGGTGTCGAACCTGGCCGTGTGCTTCGGGCCCACGCTGATGCGGGCCGAGCGCGAGACCGTCGCCGCCATACTCGAGCTCAAGTTCTACAACGTCATCGTCGAGACCCTCATCGACTACTACCACCAGGTACCGCCCAACACCACTCCTACACGCACTGGGAAATAGCGCATACAGTGACACTATGCAGTCTCCCCGCGGTAATCCCACGACCCCGGATCAAGCAACAATCTAAACCCAATGCTGGTACTCTCGTAGTATCAGCATTGCGTACGGAGACACTTCCTCCGACCACTTTTTTTGAATATTTTTATTCTTTTAATCATCAAATTCGTTATAATACACATTGTATTTTAAACATTGATCATCTTAAACATTTAATTAAAAAAATCTAATAAAAGTGATTTTGTTTTAGAATAAATGGAATTAACTTGTAATACCGACTAATTAATTGTGGTACCGTGGCAATTTCAAATTGTGGTCCGATTTTATTATTGAAAAGTTGGGAACTACATTAAATAAACCCTAAAATTGGACAAAATTCGATCTATTCTGGAAAGTGGCCAATACCTAGGCAAACTGTAAAGGGGAGTTTGAAGCCTGCAAAGCCCTTAATTGATAATAAGGCTTCTTGAGGTTCATTAACTTGAAGATTGCTAAAGCAAATAATAATGTGACTACAAATTATGTATGAGTTTCCGGCCACATACAACCCCGTGCCATTCAAAATACGAGTGAATAGGCTTTTTCTGGGCAAGCTCGCTCCATCTTAGAGCACGTCTCTTCCACTAGGATAGTCTGTGCTTCAAGAGCAAGCCCATCATAAATAAAATAAAAAGTATGATTATCAATTTTACGTATAAACCCGTTGAATAAATACCTAGCCTAGCCTTGTAACTCATTTGAACCTGTGTCCAAATTGAGCTCCGCAATAGTTGAACAGTCGTTACCGTATGTGTGTGTGTGTGTGTGTGTGCAGATCTTCGAGGAGGAGGAGGAGCCGGAGGCGGGCCCGCCGCCGCTCGTACACGACGGACTCAGGTCAGTGACGCACCATTACTGGACACCTTATAGATATCGATAGGGAGCAGTGGCGGATTTACACTTTTGCCGCTAGTAGGCTAAATATTTGCCGCCCCTAGTGAATGAAAGAAAGAAAGAAAAATCTTTATTCAAATAAATCTGTTACAGATACTTTTAAATCGTCAATTGTTATTGTTATCATATTTTTTGTGACTCTAACACCGGTTCGGAATAAGTACGATCTTCGAGAAGAGCCGGCAAGAAGAAGAAGTAACTTTTGAAATTGAAAACGTTAGAAATGTTTTTGATGGGATTACATTTATTCTGAAATTGCAACTTCATGATTTTTTTTATTATTCTTTTATATACGGATTACGGACGTAATGTGTAAACATTTAATTATAAGTGTTTATTTCTATTTCTGTAAAATGAAAAAAAAGGTCCCTCTAAATCTGCCGCCCTAGGCGCCAGCCTACTTAGCCTATTGGTAAATCCGCCACTGATATCCCTATCAGTGGCGGATTTACCAATGTGTGAAAAATGCCAGGTGAGTTGGCGGTCCACCTCGTGGAAAGTTATTTATTAATTTACTAGCTGTTACCCGCGGTATAAGATGTTCTCCCGCCGTAGAACATATCCTAAAATCGATTCGATAAGTCACGCTTTGCGCGGCTACCGTGCTTTAAAACATTGCAATTTTTTCCAATATAAAATGTTTTGTCTTAAATTATAGTGGCCTATGTTTTTCCTTATTATATCAGCTATCTGCCAAAGAAGTCCCGTCCAAATCCAACCAGCCGTTTCAGAGATTACCCAAAACAAACAGACAGACAAAAAAAATGTTATTTTGGCAAATATACCGTATCTATATTTATATGCATGAAGAAAAAACAATTTTTTATCAATATCACAAACAGACACTTCAATTTTATTTATATGTAAAGATTTTATTATAATGCCGCAACCCCTCGACAATCGTTACTCTGAAGAAGCCACGAGCGAATTTGTCGACCTTCATAAGGGAAGAAATAGGGAGAGAACAGGGGAATGCGGCGGATTAGGCCCCTGGTAATGTCATTTACTCGACGAAACACGCTGGCTTTGTATGGGGCTGTGGTATTACTCCGCTCGAGCCGAAACTTGGCTCTAACACAATTTGAACTTTATTTCTGATGATTATAGACCTTAAGTATAGGGTGTTTTTAGAGGTATAGAACTTTGAAATGGAATAAAACAAAGAAGTTTTTTTTAGTAACATGAAATTTACTTTATATAAAAGACAATCTTCTGACATTATAATATAAAAATGATTTGTGGCATATGACCGCGCCGGCTGGCTCGGATCTAATCTATTGTGGAGGTCCAATTTTCGATGACTTTTTCCAACATTTGTGGCCGTACGTCAGCAATAACGCGCCGAATGTTCTCCAAGTGTTCAATAGTTTCAAAATAAATTTGCATTCATCATCATCAGCTCATTACACGGCCCACCGAGGAGCACGAGCCTACCCGTATACGGTGATTAGCCCTTAATTGTTCACGCGGGCCCAGTGCGGGTTGGACGCCCACGCACAACCCTTTGAATCTCTTCGCAGGCGTGCGTCAAGGTTTCCTCACGATGTTTTCCTTCACCGTAAGACCGTCGGATAACGTTCATATAATTTCGAAAATTCGAAAACACATTGGTACGTGGCGGTATTTGAACCTCGGCCCTCCCGGTAGGAGGGCAACAGTCCACACCATTGAGCCATTATTATTGCTCTCAGTGAAACTGTACGCTGACAGCAAGGAAGTATATCAGTCCCAGGGCCCGGTGAGACGACCACTAGCGCAGGGTGAAGTTAAGAAAAGTGCACGAACGACGTGGCTTTTTAATTTAAAAAAATATATTTTATACTTGTTTGTATTTTAAATATTTGGTTATGTTTCTTGATGTTCATTTCATGAGTTCTTATTTAATCTTAAATTTACTCCGTATTTTTTTAACTTGTATTTTATTTTGTAATCATGTAAGGTACAAGTTAAAATCCAATATGTTGTGTAGAAGTTAGAGAGAGAGAGAACACTCACACCAGCACACATTTTACCACTTTGGATTTGTTTCACTCGCAAACTATTCAAATTATATAAAAAAATAAGAAATCATATCATATCACTTTAAAAGACCTATACATTGATACCCCACGTGTGTGGGTTTGATGAAAACATATTTTTATGAATTTCATAAGTATAGTATAGTACAAGTATGGGTAATGTTTTTATATGGGTAACATTTTTCTTGTGAAATTCTTAAAGCGATTTACAAAATACATATACTGCCCAAGTTTCAACAGTACCTGTAGCTCTTATAGTTTCTGAGAAAAGAGGGCGTGACATATGGACGGGTTCCGTTTTGGCTACGGAACTCTTGAAATGGGAGTTATGTCACAAATATAAAGTAATTTCACTAGGTATTGAATTGTTGGTGGAGGGTGCGTGCGCATTTTTACAAAGTTTATTCATAAGCGATGCGTCACATATCGATAAGAGTGTATTGATTCCTAAAAGGGTGAATAATCGTTTATGTTTGCGTACCATAACCTATGAATAAGTTCAGTGTGCATAACGAAGTCCTAAGTGCATAGGTCAATAAACAATGCGAACACAGATCTTCATGCATACAAATATTTGTACCTTACGGGGATCGAACCCGGAACCTTTGGTGTAATTGCCGACTTCCCAACCATTATTCCAGAACCGGTTGGCAAAATGATTACTTTATCGCCAGTCTTTCCCGTTAATCACATGAAAATGTTTAAACACAGGATTACCTTTAATGTTGTTAAATATTCAAAATACATTTTCATGTAAAATATGATCTGTCCAAGGCTAAGTATCAGCGGTTTGCCGTCGGTGAACCCAATGCTGAGGTTCGGCCTTCTTGTATCGCTGTGACGCACAACAAATAACTCGCCGGTTAAATTACTACTTTGTATTGTATCGTACGTTTGAATTATTTTTGTTTTATTGTGATGTGTGTGTTTTAGTGATGCAAATAAATGATTTATCTATCTATCAAGTCGTTTGCACGTAGAAAAAACATATGGAATTTTATGTCGAAGTAACTCCACATTGCATTACATCGCAAATTGAGATGTATCAATACATTTTATTGGCAGTAAAAGCCCTTCGTATTAAAAATGGTTCTGATTGCTTCTATTATATCAATTTTGGATTTTATTAATCGTTTATTGAAGCGTACATTGAGTAGTTGTTTAATAAGAAACATATTTGTTTTTATGGGAATGCAACAACTAGTAGATAAATTAATACAATAATTCCATTGAATCACAACACACCGGCGCACGCGCCCGTCCCACAAACAAGTTTTTTTAATGTACGTGTTGCAAATCCATACGCGAGGGGCACGTGTTCCACACAAACGGGCCGCACTCCATGCTCTCAAATTACTTTTGAATTCATCTCTTTAGTTTGACAATACAATCCGCCTTGAATACGAACTGTCTTGGAAAAAAACCTCGTCAGATTATAAACGTTCTGTAGTATCAAATGTGTCCGTATTGGATATTGAAGTGTGCGTGAGGAGCGCATCTGCCCTCGCACCTGCCGCCGCCGGGACGAGCATTGGTTATTTAAACACCACGTCTTTAACACCAATCCCTTGGTTATATCGAGCTTTAGTTGAATAACACAAATTTGTCGTGCCAGTTGAACACGTATAAAAAATGCTTTATCGAGGTTTTGAAACCTAGCACGAGTTTCATTTTGATAAAAAAGTCATTCGTGTGTATTCAACATGTTTGATTAAATTTTCATCTACCTATCGCAGTCCACCAGGACATAGGTCTCTCCCATTTTCTGCCAGGCGACCCGGTCCTTCGCTTTTCATATCCAGTCATCCTTCAAGACAATTGAAATAAACAAACAGACCAAACCAAGACATTGAGATCATCGTCGTTTGCGACACGACTTTGAACAAAATCTAGAGTCAGCTAGGTAGTGGCTGTGTTTAATTTCATTTTAGCTGAACTTTGGCAGGAACAAAGTGATACATGCTCTTCCGGTTCCGAACATATGATCGGAAACCATATGGCGAGGTCTGTGGCCCATGACTTTAATTAGTTTATTGAACAAAGTTGCTAATGAGTACACTGTAACATAAAATCTTTTGTAGGTTCATTTTATATAAAAAAACCTTTGAAGACAACGATACAGTTAAATGTACAAGACGCTGGCAAAAAAGTGAAAAAAAAAGCTCATACAACAAATAAATAAAGTACAGCAATTTATAAGCACTTAAACATCTATAAATAAGGTTTTAAAAACTCTTTGGATTTGAATTCTACTTTGAATACGTAAGGTTCAAATGATTGTGGGATGTGTACCACTGCGTGGGAAAGTGTGAAGGACATATTTTGCAAATAAGTAATGTGTATGGGCGCGGCGGGCGCGGCGGCCTGTGACGTGGGTAAGGCTTCCGAGCCGGAGCCGCGACGGAGTCTTAGGTCTTTGCGTAATGGCTTTAACTTTACGGTCTTTGACACCACATGGAGCTTCGGTGGCTTATTGTTGTGGACTGTTGCCTTCCGTTTAGCAGGGTGCAGGTTCAAATCCCACCTCGTACCAATGTGTTTTAAAAATAATAATTTTCTAAATATTCAAGTAATTTTATAATTAATAAATTTTAAAAATACGACATTTCAAATAGGTTTATTGTCTGTCAGCCGCGGTCACATTGTCTTTTTCTGTAAATGCCAATAACTTTAATGAGTGAATGTAGTTAAACATTATGGCTAAGTATTTACTTCATAATTGTTTAAGGACATGTAAAGGTAAAAAAACTGTCTGAACAGATGTTTATTTTGTATACTTATATCTAAATCAATAAACATATGGCAATGGGAAGCTACTGCAGCTACAACGTCAACTGTCGGATAACCTCCCCATTATAAGTTAACGAACCGTTACCGTAATGCTGTTTCAATGCGTGTTAGCGGCTCAAAAAATCCTTCTTTGAAGAAGTCCTCAAATGACAATACAATGGAGTGTCAAGCAAACGGTTCAGCGCGTATAAGACAACCACCCGCTTGATCTTGGTGACCTATGCTTAAATGCTTATGACCTTCCACTCGATTCAGGTTTTGATTTATAAAGCTTTTGCCAAAATATGAAACAATGAATTTCAACAGAGCATAATATGAATGAAACATTATTTGTAAAAACCCAATAACTATACATTGTGAGCTCATATTATGTCTAGATGTAGGAAACCCGTTTTGCGTCGGTGTAAGTAATAAGTGAACCAGTTTTTCAGGCGACTGTTTGTCTAAATGAAAATAAAGAATCACTTAGGTATATAGTTGATAACAATAATTATTACTGCAGTTACATATTCGATACCGAAAGTAATTATTTGCATGACAAGGTATGTCACGTAATCCTGCCCCGGCCCGATTGCCCCGGTGGCCGTTGTATTTTTTGTCCGAGACAAAGCTGCACCCGCCGCTACAAAAACCTCCGATGAGCTCATCTGTTCCGCTGATAACATAAGGACATGAAAAAAACCACGTCTCGGAGTGAAAGAAAAGGGAACGGTAACGGATGCGTGGACAATACGCGTACCGCGCAAGGGCGCACGGAGATAATGCGCGGGGAGTGGGGAGAGGGGGGTTTGACAGCTGCTCGTGCCCGACGCAAAAACTAAAAGAAAAAATAAAGCACCTCGCGCACACTCATTAGCCCGCGCATTGCTCCCGCCCCGGTGTTCCTCAATACAATATTTCTGCGAGACAATATCTATTTGAATGTTTAAACACAGGGGTTCTCATTGTTTATAACTGCTTCGACACCCATTATATTCAGTGATACACAAATGTCCATCATTGCGGGGTGTCCTGCCGTCGCCCGCGCCCTTAGTTTTGTTTATTATGATGTTCGAGTGTCATTTTTTTTTAGCACGTGTTAAGAAGTTATTTTGACGCGTTCGCCAAACCAGCATTTTGTTTGTGATATAATTCAATAAATATCTACGCGATTTGATTATTTTTATAATTCACAAATGTTTAAATATACAGTTGGTAATCTTGAAGCTAAATATAATACATTATCATTTTCTTTTAGAGAACTGGTCAGTAAGGGATGATAACGCTATAAAGTGATAAGGCGAAATGAATGTCTAATGTAGCTGAGAGGGCATGGTCACTTTAAGGTATATTCCCCAGGTGTTACGTGTCGATAGTGTGTTGAGGGTGATCAGACAATGTTGATCGCTTGTGTGTATGTTTGGCACCGGTGAAGGAGCTGGTCTCCGCTAATAATAGTGTCGGAGGCTGCGCGGGAATGTGCAGCTGTCGCGCACCTGCCGCCCCTCGCCCGCTACCCATGCCTTACTCGAACACGGAGAAAATCTATTTAATTAGCTAATATACACAGTTGGGCAATATATATACACATGTAGGTATGGCAAGCGCCGATTTCCCTATGGTAAATGTATTTGAACAAAAGAAAAGTCACGATCAATTTAATAGAGCAAAAGAGCAACAAAATATATAGGATAGTATTATCCTCATATTCCTCATCATATCCTATTTGTAATATATTTGTAATCGGTAAGTTTTAGGTTGTCTGTACTGCTTTGCTATTTCAACTTGTATCCCACTATAACTCGATTCAAGTGCGCGGTCAAAGCCACCTGTTCGCAAAATACTTGGTGAGATGTTTTCGTCGTAAACATTGGATTTTATCTTTTAATATCGTCTTCGAACCAAAAAATAAAATACAAACCTGCACATAATTAGGTATTTATGAAAATTAGTCTTTAATTAGTTAAACTTTTATTTGCATTACCTGAACTCTACCATTCAAATTAGGTCATCAATAAAAGAAATACAAAAAAGATGAAGAAAACCTAATCTATATCTGCAATAGCCTGAAGATATAGATTAGGTTTTCTTCAGGCTCCAGCCTTTCACAATGAAACTTTGAAAGTGTTGCTTGTGTAAATTTATACAGATAAATTTGTTTTCATATGTTTGTGGATTTAAAATATATATATTTTAGTTTTGATCAGGCTTCAGTATAATTTCGATTCGATCGTTTTTATTGCAATAAACTTAAATTAAAAATATGTAGAGGTATTATTTAAAAGTTTGTTGTTACGCGCCGACCCGCGGACAGGTGCGCTCGCCCGCGCCCGATAAAAAAACTGCGCAATCGTGCCACATGCACGAGCTTGTGTTTTACTTTTTGGTATCTCTTTTCGTAGTATAGGCCGATCAATATTTATTTATTTATTTGGGATAACTATGTTATTATTTTAAATGATAACTAAATACAATCAAATTTCCGTGTTAGACGTGTTCACGTTGAAGTATTTGCTTTATTTGTTTATTACGCTAAATTATTTTGCGTTTTATTTAAACACAGTTTTTAAATTTGTTAATGGTAAGTCATTGGACTAAATTGCTCGGTAGGTAACTACAGTCTCTACGGGATTTCGTATCACAAGAATGATTATTTATAATAAACAGTTGTTCCTTTTTATTGGACTTATTTTTTTTAGAATCATTAACGATATTTATTTTCATAATATTTTTAAAATATGTTTCATGATTTCGGACCCCTTTATCCACATCTATAGGTACACACGAAGACCAAACAGGATCAATAATAAAAAATCATTGTTCAAGTCAAGATACGCTTCGCAGTTCTTTTTCAACATTAAATCATAAGAGAACCCAGAAAGAGTAGTGCACAAGGTTCAGGCCAGCCTGTCGTCGATAAGATTTGTGGAAAGCACGGCCTATATATAAAATCTGGTGCGGCATATGGCGGGTGCAGGCCGCGCGGGCTCGGGGATATATAGGGGAGGCGCGCGCCGCCGCCGCCAGTCCGCGCCGCGCATGCGCACACGCACCCGCCACTGTCACTGTGACACAGACATTACGACGACATGATCATCTGCCTCTCGGGATTTGTTATTGCCGGGTTCGTACTGAATTCACTTTGGATTTATTTCAATCGCAAGGACACTATTTCTGTTTGAAATTTGTGTGTTTGTAGCGTTAATAAAATTAAGTGTTTGGTATTTGCAGTGTTATTAGCAAATTAATTTGAATAAGGTTTATTTTTAACTTAACGTTTATATTTTTTTAAATACATCTGTAAATCATATATTATATCTTACTGAAGTGGCGGATTGTTTGTACTGACACTACTACCAAAGTAGGATAGTCATAATTTGTAAATATACTAAAATTACCATGAAAGAGATAAGAACTTTTATTTTTTATGAGTACGTGTGCAAAAGTGTATATAACTAAGGGAAAAAGAAAAAAAACTCGATTTTATGAACTGGTATTAGTCATCAAAAAATATACAGACGATTCAAAAGTATCTGTCAAAGTTTTATTTGAATTAAGATATTTTGGTTTGAATAATTAGTAATACCTATAGCCGCGTTTTTGTATAGTTTACATATATTTTGTATTTACCTGAAAACGTATTACGTGTAATTTACAGGTTCATTAAGATCACAAAATTATAGTCCATAACCTACTTTACGTGTCAAATAATACTGTAGAGATGAGGCGGACCCTCGGCGGAGGCTCCGCGCCAGGTGTTGCGTTCCTCGGCACATTTTTTTCAGGCCCATACAAATGTGTCCTCCATTGAAGGGATCCATCCGTCCATTTATTTTTATACGCAAGGGATTCCATTATATGCACGCAGGTATACGCTTCTCGTGTATCTGCAATTTTAACAATAGGTTTAAAAGTGGAGATCAGGTTTTATATGGCCCATATATTTTTGTGACCTTTAACATAATGGATTTAATGTACGTTTATTGTAACAAAATGTTTCTTGTTACAGAGCGTCGCCTACTTCCTTCCCCGTGTCCGCCCGAAATGATATTGTAAGTAACAATTTGAATAGTTGTAGTAAAATTTATATTCGATTGGCTTTAGATCATTAATTTTGAGCATTTAGCGCCGATATGTGTTCAAATTATTTATCAGTTTACTTTGTATATATTAAATGCACCTTATTTGATTTGAATGCGAACACCTGCACTTGTATTCAAATGATTTATTTGAACCTAAGAAAGTTTTATTTTCAACGTACGATTCAATAGACAGAAACAATAAGTACATCCATACTTTTTTTGAATTTTAGCAAACATTTTAAGGGATAACAGCATCCCTTAAAATGTCAACCTAAGTTGGGTTGTACATTTTTATGTTATATGTAAACGAGACGGTCAGTGCACTCACTTTGTGGTAAGTGATACGCCTGACCATGACAGAAGCAGTGTTGAAGGAAATCATTAATAGTAGGTTGTCATTTGAAATATGTGCGAATGTAGACATTGTGTTGTGTATATACACATGTGATTTGTTTGTTTGTCCCGTAGGGCAGTAACGCGCGGTTCTCCCCGCACCACCACCAGCTGCTGCAGCACTTCGCGCCGCCGCCGCACGCGCCCGGTAATTACATATATTTGTTAATTTAACAATTATTTGATTTAATAGCCATTATTGAAGCTGAAAATAGTCAATACTTCTGGTACTGATTAATTAAGTAATTGGTGAAAGTATACGCTATGATTAACATTGTAGATTTAAGAATTATATTCTTTCAAAAAAATTGGCCAAGTGTAAGTCGGAATCACCCGTGAAGGGTTCTGCAGCATTAAGCAGCATAAAATAAAATAGTAGCCGCAATGTCTTAAGTTCCACGGTAGTCGAGATATGTTTTTTCTTTAAGTACCCAAATTCATGCCTTTAGAACGTCATCATAACTTTTTATTTGTTGTTGCGATACCGCGACATAACTTGTCCTCGTAATCTATATTGTATTCTTAATGTTTACTCGATATGATTCATATCGGGGAAAAAAATAAGACCTTTCAAATTATGAAATCTTGATAAACTGAAACAAAACTTAGGACATTGTGTCTACCGGGGAAAAGTAGCGCGAGATCCCCCAATCCCTAAAAAAATGTTGTCTGTGTATGCGCTGGACACCCTGTATTATTAATAAACAAATATCTACTGACATACACAGCGCCGCTTAGTCCCAAACTAAGCATTTAGCCTGTTATATGGGTACTAAACAACTGATAAACATACTATATATATTTTTTGTAAATATAAAAAAATATATAGTATACATAGAAAACAGCCAGACCAATACAAACAGACATGTTCATGCTCACAAATGTTTGTACTGCCCGGGGATGGAACCCGGAACCCTTGGTGTGAGAGCCGACGTCACAGACATTACACCAAATGGATCGTTGAAATATTGTCAAAGGAGTTTAGATAGGCTGGTCCTTTATCTGTTTGCGTTCACGGCCATAGTAGTGAAAGATTAAGTAGTAGGCAATGATATTCTGTATATATAAAGGTAGATACGCCATCCGTGCCTCAGAAACGAACCGCCGAAGAGAGTACAGTTTGTACTCTTTTGTTTGGGTTAATGTGTTCGAAATTCGAAATATGTGTATGTGTGCTGTCGCTGCATTCGGAACACTTTTCGATTATTTTGTGAGCATGTCGCGAATCCATACTTGTTTACACCATCGGTAGTTAGTAGGGTGGTGAGTGCACGTAGTGTATGAGTGCGTTGTGTTGTTGCAGCGTGCAAGGGCGCCGGGGAGCTGGGCTCGCCGCCGCCCCACACCCACCCGCCGCGGTACACGTAAGCACACACACTTACATATACCTATGTTATATTCCACACGGACACTTTATCATACGGGAGAATCACACCACTCTTGATGGTTTTGAGTGGCCTAGCGAGTATATCATCATCAGCTCATTGAACGTCCCCACCGAGGGGCACGAGCCTACCCGTAAGGGTGTTAAGGCCTAGGTCGTCCACGCGGGCCCAGTGCGGGTTGACCGACTTCACGCACAATCTTTAAATCTCTTCGCAGGCGTGCACAGGTTTTCTCACGATGTTTTTCTTTACATTAATAGCGTCGGATAACGTACATATAATTTCAAAAATTCGAAACACATTGGTACGTGGCAGGATTTGAACCTCAGCCCGCCTCAGCAGCAAGGCATTGGTCCACACCATTGAGCCACCGACGCTCTCGAGTATATATATCTATATATATTAGATGAGTATGTATAAATAACGCCAATATCACCTAATAAAGGTCCTCCTTCATGCATGAGATATGATGATATGGCGCATGAGAGACAACAAAAAAATTCAAAATGTTGCAGGTTGCAGTGTTAATATCTTTAATAAAACTAAACGGGTCGATTTTTGTCCAGCCATTTGTTATGTTTTTGTATAATTGCAATCCATAGGCCATGGTTTGTGGACGGTCAGTGGGATGGTGTACCGGTTCTCCCGCGCCTGCGCTATATTCTTCCGCAGTAAAACATTACCTAAAAGCGCACAGCCCATGCTACGCGGCTGCGCGTGCTGCAATGCATTGAAACATTATTTATTTTTTTTAAATACAAGCTTTTTTCTAAAATAAAATTAGCCTTTGTTTTTCCTTATTGCATCAGCTACCTGCCAAAAAATCGCGGCCAAATGCCTCCATCCGTTTCAGAGATTACCCGGAACAAACGGACAGACAAAAATTAAATTGTTATTTTTGCATATGTACTATGTATACATTCGTATGCATGAAGAAAGAAATTATTTCATTACAAACAGACACTCTAATTTTATTTATATGTAATATATATGTTGTTGTACGTGTACTCATGTGTGTGTGTGTGTGTGTGTGTGTGTGTGTAGTCGCGTGCGCACGCTGTACGCGTGCCTGGGCGAGAGCGAGGGCGAGCTGTCGTTCGAGCCGAACCAGATCGTGACGGACGTGGCGCCGTCCGGGGAGCCGGGCTGGCTGCGGGGCGTGCTGGCCGGCCGCGCGGGGCTCGTGCCCGAGAACTACGTCGAGCCGCTGCCCTAGCCCCGCCCGCCCCGCCCCCGCCCGCCCTAGCCCCGCCCCCGCCCGCCCTAGCCCGCACCGACCTTGTTACTTTACCTATTTGTATATTGTGTACATTGTAAATAAGAGTCTGTTGATATTTCTATTTATATTATACTTTTGTTGTGAATTTTGTACCAAATATACTATAATGTATTATTATCCGCTCGTGGATTAGTGATTAAAAGATTATATAAGATGTGTGTGTTTCATTCTGGTTTCAATGTGTAGGACCATTCTAGTAAGATTCCTTCGATTCGACTAAGTATTCTTTTAGTGGAGTGGATCAATTTAAAGCTTTGGTAAGAGGGCAACAGTCCTCACAATTAAGGCACCAACGCTCAAATTGGATTAGTAAAATAGAAGAATTAGGAGCAAGTAGTAATCTGTTTAGGGAAATGCGTGAAAAAGATCCTGATGGTTACAGAAACCATTTAAGAATACAAAACATGACCAACAAAACTATAAAAACTAGATCTTAAAAAAACAAACAAACGTGCGTATACTGCCGTAACGAGACAGCTACGTAATAACTGACATGCCAGTAGCTGTCGCGGCTGTTCCCACATGCCAGTGTGGTGTGCGGATGTAAAAGATAAAACAATAGAGAAATTAGATATCTGTGCTAATTGTTTTTACAGCAACGCATGCAATTCTACAAAGTCTTGTAAAATATATCAAGACAAACAATTCAATTTAACATGAATTATTTGAGTCGTCATATACCGCGTCCCTCTCTCCATCTGCCGCTGCTAATCACCAAGCGCATGGGTTTACCTTCGCGACCGCGCCGACCAAGGTCTCTGCACCAACTGTTGATTCAAACATGAAACTGAGCGATAACACATCTCAATCCCATCAGTGGGCAAATTGCCCATCAAAACAACGTAACGTTAACTACGTTTCTAATGAAGATGAGGAGATTCTTCTGCACTTCTTCAAAATTTATCGTCGGAGAACGTGGATTCTTCATTGGATTTCAGATGTGCAGAGTCCAGAAAAACTCTGGGCTTTCGTTGGGAATAGGTAGAAGGGAAAGAGAAAGCTCTTAGGCCCAGTTTAGAAGATGTAAGGTAATTTCGATTTTAATGAAAACTCACCCCAAGACTTAAAAATTAATTTGCGTTAAATATCTGGCAGTTACCACTTTCTTTACTGAACGTGATGTATGTTTCATCTCACTAAAGTTGCGAAGGAATTAGACATTAGTCGTTCGGTTGGATTTGTTTATTGTTACTAATGCGATATAAGTAGTACTTTACATACACATATAAAAATATATAACTTTTGGAGCGAGTGCGCGGGCGCACACACGTACCACGTTCTTACAATTTCGCTATTAAAAAACAATTGAATTATTAGATTTTATGAAATATAACAAACAAATATGATTATAAAGATATGAAAATGATAGCCGCGTGCACAATTATATTTTGGAGCCTTTGGTCATAGTAGTGCTTTCGGTCATTTATATTTACAGATGATTGCACGAAACAAAGCGGCTCAGAGCCGCTCTGTGTTACAAGTCGCTTCTTTAAAAAAGGGGAAACTTGAAGTATCATAGAACAAGGGCAGAAACAAAGAAACACATACACGACTATGGTCGTGGTCAGACTTTACATAAACTTAACTTACAAAGAAAAATAATAATACAAGGCATAACATACATTATTATGGGTAACCGGTAAATAGACTTATTATTACAACAGTGTAACAGGTGCTTGCTCATCTATTTCCACATGAAGCAATTAGATACTAGATAGACATAGATACTATCAACTTCTATAGTAATATTTATAATTTTCGAGTCGAAAGTTGTTAGCCATATTAAAAATACCTATCTATAAACGCATGCTCAAACACTGCGAATTTCATATTTTTTGTAATAATGTATCCAAAACATATACACAAATGATTAAAAAGCTGTGTTAGCTCAAACGTTCGACTCGAAAGATGTGATCACCGGTCCCGCACGACACTTGCAAAAGCACTTAAAATTATAGATAGAGTGAGTCCTTCATCACATCACATATTCGTAAAATATTTGATACTTCGTATTATACAGTTATTTTTTACAAACAAAAACATTAAAATGGCCCAAGCATAATCTAATTTGGCCAAAGAATTCCCATTTAATCGCATCAGTGTACAAAACACATTTGATTAACATTTTTATAGACAAACATTAAATAGACGAAAATATTTACACTTCTGTATAATTTGACTAATAATATAGATGTGCGAGATGCGACGTAGCACTATGAAGTTCCTCTGTCGAATACAACACAGTTTAACTTATCACAATGTGTAAGCATCGACCGGCGTCATTTTTATTTGTCGCAATATTTATAGCCTTTCTGCTATCATGAGTTCCGAGAACTATTGCCGTTTTACGTCGTAGAAATACATCGACGACGCGTCATCGGCGCGGAGGGCATGTCGCCAATAGCGAACCACCACGTGCCAGTCGGCAGACGGTCCCCGGTTCTCCAGAGAAACGCAACTCTATACACAATTATAACTTATCGTACCGGCGAACGATACAACACCGCGTCCGACATCTCCTCGATTACCACCTACACATCTACGAGGATACACATATTTGAAATGATCGATCCCGTACTTCCACAACGAGATTAGACGAGCGGGGGCACGGCCTCAGTCGCGGGGCTCCGGCCGGCGCCGACGGCTCGGGCTCCAGCAGGCGGCGCTCGGGGCTGCCGGGGCGGGGCGGGGCCCAGCGGGGCGGGCCCGGGCCCCGCCGCCAGCCGCTCCAGGTGGCGGGCCTCGGTGGCGCGCAGCACGCGCATGAGCGCCGCGTACTTGTCGTGTAGGCGCGCTGGCGGGCGTCGGCGGCCTCGGCGTGTAGGCGGGCGCGCGCGCGGCCGCTAGGGCGGCGTCGTCCGCTCGGCCAGCGCCGCCTCCAGGTCGTGCGCGCGCAGGGCGGCGGCGTCGGCGCGCGCGTGGGCGGCGGCGGCGTCGGCCTCGGCCCGCGCGGCCAGGGCGCGCACGTGGCGCGCGTCGGGCGGGGCGGGCGGGCCAGGGCGGCGCGCGCGGCGGCGGCCAGGCGCGCCTCGCGCTCGCCCAGCACCAGCAGGTCGCGGCGCAGGCGGCGCGCGTGGGCGGCGCGGCGCTGGGCGGCGGCGGCGGCCCGCAGCAGCGCGTCGGCGCGGCGGGCGGCCTCGGCGCCCTCGGCGCGCGCCCGCCGCAGCTCGGCCGCGCTGTGGGCGCGCGCCGCCTCGGCCTCGGCGAGCGCGGCCTCGGCGCGCAGGCGGGCGGCGCGCTCGTCGGCCAGGGCGGCGGGCTCGGGCTGGGGCGCGGGGCGGCGGCGGCGGCGGGGCGGGCGGGCGAGGCGCGCGCGCAGCTCGTCGCACTCGCGCTGGGCGGCTCGCGCGCGCTCGCGCAGGGCCTGGTTCTGCAGCTCGAGGGCGCGGGCCTGGCGACAGCGGCCCAGCAGTCGGCGGTTCCGCTCGGCGTGGGCCTCGCGTCTCCAGCGCTCGTACATGAGCTGGGCGTGCACGAGCGCCAGCTGCTCGCTTAGCTCGCCCTCCCCGCGGGGACTCTCCTTGCCCGCATACAACTCCGCCAGATATGAGTCCAGCCTCTCGCTCGCGGAATTGGCTATTATTTTGCCCTCCTCGGCCGCCTACGGGTAGAAAATTCTCGATTGAACTATTGGAAAAGACTGATTTTATAAAATCCGCCCTGCCCATCTACAAACTGCGATGACTTAAATAAACAAAAGTATATTATTTCATATTTACATCCATAGACTAGTATCAGTAACAGTTTATTTTTGACCTGACCAAAGCTTTTGACACTGGTTCTATCACCAAACCGAGTGTTTAGACTAGAGAATGTCGAAATTAGAATTTTGAAACTAAAATAACTTCAGTTATCTGACAAATAAAAGTAGCAAGTTAAAATTAGTATGCCATTGGTTGCAAATGATGAATTTATAGTAAATCACGGTGTGCCACAAGGCAGCATTCTGGGGCAAATTATGTAGTATTATTTATATATTCTTTTATTTGGAATACAACAGCACTAATGCAGTTTTTCGAATTACAATTTGAAGTACAAGTTATGTCTGAGCTATTGATAAAAAAAAATTAATAATAGGCAAGGAGTACCTAAATGTTAATTTACTTGAGTTTTAAAATTACATAAATGTAATACAACTTTATTACTAGAAAAAATATACGCAATTATTTATTATACATATTTTTGTGTTAATATAGTGTTTTATAAAGTATTGAAATCGTTTTTTTTTCAAAGTACTTTCTCATATTTTAAATGCAAAGTACGGAATATTGCGATATCACGCATCAACTGCTTTAATATTTCAAAGAATTTTAATATGTACAATGTAAATATCCCCATGGCTATACTGCGTGGGAAGGCCTGTTCCCTGCAGTGGGACGTAAACGTAATAGGCTAAATGCAGAAATCTATAGTTATAATAAATTAATAATAAAAGAAAGATCACTTGCATAAGCTATGCTTGTATTATGTAGATACGGGCTGAATGAAATTTATATTTTTCTTTCATAACATAACCGTTTATGAAACGATACACCCGTCACGCGTCGTCACCGAATGTAAAGTGATAAATATTTATCGAAATATCGATGAGCAAGAGCGCTTGCTGTTATTATTATAAACATTACTATTATTAATACTATTACTCTTTTGTTTAAATGCTATTTTTATTTTATTAATACTTTAAGAGCTAAAAGCAAATCATTAGCCACATACACAATGTTAAGTATCATATCATCATGCCATTCAGCTGTATTTATCGACAACTGCGCTTGCGGCGCACAAATCATCATCATCATCATCAGCTCATTAAACGTCCCCACCGAGGGGCACGAGCCTACCCGTATAGGGTGATTAGGCCTTAGTCGTCCACGCGGGCCCAGTGCGGATTGGACGACTTCACACACAACCTTCGAATCACTTCGCAGGCGTGCATGAAGGTTTCCTCACGATGTTTTCCTTCACCGTAAGAGCGTCGGATAACGTACATATATTTTCGAAAATACATTGGTACGTGGCGGGATTTGAACCTCAGCCCTCCCGGTAGGAAGGCGGCAGTCCACACCACTGAGCCACCGACGTACAAATGTCCAACCCTATTTCAAATCAAATCAAATCAAAATATTATTCATGTCATTTAAAACCAATAAATGTACATGACAAGCTCAAATTTAAAATAGGTCGACATAATTCACATTTGCCTGAACTAGGTAAACCTGATTTTCAGGCGACTTATTTGCTAAATTACAATAATCACTTACATGGTAAAATAACTATTTCATAACTCGCAATTCATACCAAATAGTTAATAGTTACATAACATTTTCATGGCTTTATCATACCCAAACAATTAAATACCAAAACATGTAAAGAGTAAAATTTTCTATACAAATTCAAGCACGCAAAACAACAAAAAATACAACTTACATATTAAAACAACAGTTTACTTATCTATTAGTAATAATTTCTCTGTATCCTCATAGGACATTGATTGGAGGATGCGCTTCAGATTCTTTTTACAAGTGTGATAATTTTGGGAATATATGCTAATTACTGCATTCAGTCTATTGTATAAAAAAGGGCCTAAAAAGTGTAAAATTTACGTATATAGGGATGTTTTGTTATAAAATTCTGAGGGCAAACAATATCTTTCCGTCGTTTAGTTGTTAGTTCCCTATTGTAAATAAGCTCTGAGTGTTGGGCAAGTACGGTGCTGCTTATGAATATTTGTCGAACAGTTAGTACCTTACATGACTCGTAAAGCTGGTTAGTAGGATAAAGGTAAGGCCGAAAAGTTTATACTTTGAGGATTACTCTTTGAGCTCTTTCAATTGATAGAAGCAGAGTTTTCTCCACTCCTCCCCATGAAGTGATACAATAAGATGTTAGGGATTGACACAAAGCCAAATATATCTGCCGGATGGTATTAGGGTCCGCTACGTATCGTAACTTTTTGAATACGAATATTAGTTTACGAAGCCTGTTATTTAGAGCTGCTATCTGTGGCTTAAAGGAAAGTGTATCATCTAATATTACTCCGAGATATTTAACTGTGTTAGTTATTGTTATACTAGGACACATGCAGGTGTCAGCTAAGGGGGCTTTGCAATAATGAGCCTGTAATGTGGGATCGTTCGGAGATATCGTGGGTTTAAGCATCGCAAACTTAACATAACATGTCTTTTCAGCGTTAAGTGTTAGTAAATTTTCACGTAGCCAGTTATTAACAGCATTAAAACCGTGTAGCGCAAGTGCAAATACCTCTTGTTCTGAATAAGCTGAAAAAAGTAGGACAGTGTCATCAGCATACGATATAACCGTGCCCTGGTCTAAGTTTAAATTACATAAATCATTAATATAAATCAGAAATAGGGTCGGAGAAAGGACACTTCCCTGTGGCAAACCGTAGGATGTATTCAATATCTCATCACTATTTAGGCTTCCAATCGCATATGCATTGGCTTCGGTCCTGAAGATAGCTTCTAAAAATGCTCAATTGGGTGCCTCTAATACCCCAATTTTCTAGCTTGCGCAATAGCAGCGGAGTTGAGAAACGTGTCAAAAGCCTTCGCCAGGTCAAGGAAGATCCCGATAGTATGTTTACCATGGTCCAGTTCTTTAGCTAAAAAGTTAGTTACCGTTTTCACCGCATCGCTAGTTGACTTTTTGGGCCTAAATCCGAATTGTTTGTCGGATAAATTGAACTATTTTCTAAATATTTAACTAACCTGCTATTTATAATTTTTTCTAATATTTTGGATATAGATGACAACAATGAGATGGGTCTATAGTTCTCAACTAGTTCTTTGCTACCTGATTTGGGCATAGGGATGACCACGGATTTTTTGAGACACTTAGGAAAAATCCCATTATTTAGGCATTTTTTAAATATGTGAGTAAGTGGAGGAACGAATACTTTTTTGAATTGTTTTAGTATTTTATTTGAAATACCATCCCAACCCACAGCACAGTCATATTTTAGATTATTGATGATGGTTTCTACTTCCAGTTCATCAGTATCCAATAAACCGAAAGATTTTAAGGGGGTAAACGTAAATGGGTTGTTTTGCAGTTGGTAATTATGTGATTGGGACTGTATTTTGTCAGCGAGTCGTTTACCATTATTTACAAAAAAGGAGTTAGTATTGTTAATGGACATGCGAATGGTATTTGATGAGTTCGTGTTTAGCAACCCCAACGATGGCTTATTTCGCTTAATTTGTGTATGTTAAATTTTTAATGTTTCCATAATTCTTTTTTATTACTGCCAGCCTTTTCTAGAGTCAATTTATCATAGTTCTGTTTTACTTTTCTTAATATATTATTACAAAAATTACGGTACCTTTTATACGATAGTTGTAATGTTAAATTATTTGGGTTGGATTTGGCTTTCATATGCAAAATTTGTCGTGTATCCATCAATATAGTGGCTATAGTTCACCTGCCTGCGCTGTGCATTGAGTATCTGGTACGATATGCGCGCTCTGTACCTAGTTATACATACTCTAAGATGTAAAAGGACGGATAGTGACAACAACGCACGTACTTGTTTGTTCGATTCCTCAAGCGAGCACTTGTAGAAGTCTGCCACGATGAACTCGTAGGGCTCCGGCCACAAGTCGACGGTCTGCACGGCGACGGAATGGCGCGAGGCGGGCACGGGCCCAGCGGAGGCTGGGCGGCGCGCGGGCGGCGCGGGGGCGGGCGGGCGCGAGCGGGGCGGGCGGCGCGCGGCGGCGGCGGCCGCGGGGACGCGCACTCCGGCCACTCCAGCGCCGGCGAGGAGCGCGCCGCCGTCAGCTCCAGCACCTCGCGGTCGTCGGGGTCGAGGGCTGGGGCGGCGGGGGCGGGCGCGGGGGCGGCGGGGCGCGGCTCGGGGCGCACGGCGCCGGCGGCGGGCGGGCGCCGCCCATGGGCACGGGCGAGTCGGCCGCGCGCCGCTCCAGCGCCACGCGCGCCAGCCGCGCCGCGTACGCCTCGCCCTCGCCGCGCCGCCCCAGCGCGCGCGCCGTCCCCGACTCGGGCGGGAAGCGGAAGGGCGCGCGCGTCTCCCGCGCCGGCGTGTTCTCCGGCGTGGCCTCGACGGCCGCCTCGGGCTCGCCGGCGTCGGGCTCGGCCGGCAGCGGCGTGTGCGGCGCCGACTCCGCGCCGCACCGCTCGCCAGCGGGAACCACGGCTCGGAGCCGGGGCGCAGGGCGGCGGCGGCGCGGGCGGCGTGCGCGCCCGAGCCGGGCGGCGCGGGGCGGCGAGGGCGGGCGGGGCGGCGCGCGGGCGGGCTCGGGGCGGGCGGCGGCTCCAGGGCGAGGCGGCGCGCGGCCGCGAGCACGTCGTGCGGCTCGAGTCGGGCCCAGCGCGCCGCGTCCGCCTCGCGCTGGCGCGAGCCCGTCACCAGCAGCGGGTGCAGGCGCACGGAGGCGAGCAGCGGCGCCGCGTCCCGCTCGAAGGCGTCGCGCTGGGCGGGCGGCGCGGCGGCCAGGTCGTGGCGCAGCGCGTCGAGCAGCGTGCACGGGTGCGTGGCGTAGAGCGCGCGGAAGAGCGCCAGCTGGGCGAGGCGCAGGTGGGGCGCAGGCGCGGCGCGGGCTCGAGGGCGGCGGGCGCAGCAGGGCGGCGGCGAGGTCGGGCGCGTGCGGCGCGGCCAGGGCGGGCGCGGCCGGCAGCAGCGCGGCCAGCGCCAGCAGCGCGTGCAGCAGCGGCAGCGCGTCGCGCTCGTGGCGGGCGGCGCGCAGCAGGTCGCGCGCGAGCGGGTGCTGCGGCAGGCGGTGCAGCCAGGGCGGGCGGCGCGCCAGCAGCGGCGCCAGGGCGGCGAGCGCGAGGGCGCGCGCCGGCCGCTCGGCGCGCAGCAGGTCGTGCAGCGCGTCCAGCAGGTGGCGCGCGTGCAGGTCGGGCGCGCGCGCCAGCAGGTCGAGCGCGCGCGCCGAGCCCGTGCGCGCGTGGTACCGCAGCAGCGCGCGCACCAGCCACGGCTCGCGCACGCCCTGGTACAGCGCGCCCAGCGCCGCCCCGCCCGCGCCGCCCTCCAGCAGCGCGAACACGTCGCCCGACTCGCACGCCGCCAGCATCTCCGACCACCTGCCACACACCACACGCACCGCTTGACATCCGACCTTATCTTGTCGACCCTCCTCGTCGATTTGTTCCGGACGATCACATTTTAAAGTGTAAACTTGTGAAGCCTCGGCGTCACAGTTTGCGGGCAGCGGGGCGACGGCGGTGACGACGCGGGATCTTATACGTAAAATCGATTGGAGCGGGTCTCGGAACGCGGGCGACGAGCGATGCACTCATATCTAGCGGTGACCGCACGCGCTGTGCATCAAATTTCTAGAATAATGTTCATTTTTGTGACGTCAAAATCTCCTCGGAAGTACAAGAGCAGCAAAAATTTGAACTAATTGCAGGAGCCGATTATCCCAACAATTTAATCTGATAAGTACTCACATCGCTAATGCTAAAACAACAAGACATCGACGCTTTTGGATCACGCCTCCGGTGTAGTTCCTTGGTGGCTGACGGCATTAAGAGCTCAACTTATGCCCTAAGGATGGGTTGTCCACCGGCATTTAGGAGCTCTGCCATGATACCGTCATCACCCGGGGCCCTCCCATTTCTAAGTTGCTCCAGTGCTGCACTAATCTCGCTATTGTCATCATCTGGGATCTCCTGCGTACCATGGGGCCTTAGTGGGGATCTTCGGTGTCCTAGGTTTGTGGCTGATGAGCGCTCTATAAATACAGTCGTCCATCGAATTTCTCAACCTATTCCAAGATCTGTGGGCTAGTTGTGAATAATTGACCATCTGCTGTCTTAAGCTTTACCAGATGGCTGCTCCAAAGTGGTTTTTGGAAAACTTTGGGACGCCTGTTCTGTTCAATTAGGTTCTTTGAACCTTGTATTGCAACAGCGGAGGTCCCTGCGAACGCTTGGAGAGAGCCTGATATTCCGGCGAACCAACATCAGCAGATGGCATTTCGCGTCTCAACCTCATCAGATCCAGGGTTTCGGGAGTAAGTTTGGACGACTTCGCTCGTTTCATCGGCGGGAAATGCTTGCGACCCAGTGTACACACCATCTTTATCACGTTATTGGTTATATCATTCACGTCGCCAGTGGTTTCCAGCGAGTCGAATCGATTTTGAAGTTCCAATTTGAACAAGATATGTTACATAAAAACCTAGGTTTATATAATTAGCATTATAATAGGTGACAAAATTATGTTTATTGGACCTTTCTTATATTGAAACCGAACAGATTCTCCCTACCGCTATCTCATAAACTGTGCTCTTCATATTAACTTACATACACACACGCACAAACACGCCCGCGCCTACTTGTACATTTTCTCTCTCATATTGTTTTTTTCCTATTTTTTTTTCACCGGTCCAGAGACACCTTTTAGCAACCTGGCAATGGCAATACTCATGATCCAATGGGGTTTAATACAAGAAACCAAGCCCATGCTGGGATAATTACTCAGGCCTTTGCCTTTGGATCTCATAGAACTTATTTAGCAAAGTATGAGGCTGAAACTGGCAGAAAATTTTAGCAGAAAAAATGCGATGGCCAGGAACGAAAAAGGACTTGGTCCCAGTTTTCAATAGAATATGTTCAAATTATTTGAAATATTTGCATGTTGCAGTCAAAGGTTAGAAATGAAAACAGGCCTTCTTTTGGTAATAAGGCTCTTGTCATGACTGACACTGCGTTTCTTCTGCTACAATTTTCTGCCAGTTTCAGCCTCATTAGCAAAGTGCATATAGAAACCATGCTTTTCATAGAACAAAAAGTAAAAAAGTAACATTATTAAACATTTTGGTACAATGTTGGTTGGTATGATGCAAAAGTACAAAGGGCTAAAACGTTACATGTGTTTATACATTTCATTTTTGCAATAAGAAGACACAGTGATTGGATTTTAGGAAGATGCATTAACTGCATATTGTGCTCATACAGTCAGTGCTTTATTTAAGTTTATTATAATGGGGTTATTCTGATGGCTATGTCATTTAATGGTCATAAAAGTTGCATAAATATTTTCATAAAAAGTTCAAAAAATAATTACTACTGACATTTTTAAACATAAAAGAGTAAACCTTAATTGTTTCACGCAATTATGACATAATAAGACTTTAGACTAGACATTTGGATTGTCTGTGGGTATCATTGAATGCTTATTTTAAGCCAAATTGGATAAATGGATGACTAAATTTGTTCTTAATGGATTATCACTAGATATAGCTACTCAGTACAAATACATTGTGCTTAAAGTGGACAGGACAGGACACTTATTAGGTAAACAGGACATTAAAACACATATAGATAAACCTTACATTCTAGAAAATAAAACAAATTCTTAAATAAAGTAAAAACACTGACATTGACCAGAGGGTTTTCATTTAGCTTCAACACTATGGAAAGTGCTAAACTTTGAAATCATGTGTAAGTCATAAACAACAGTGTCCATCAACAATCAGGTATGCTTTATAAACAGATGCAAAATATTCTTATAGGAAAAGTAAAAATGGGCTGGGTCCGTGTTTATTTTTTATCATGTTTATTGACGTATGTTATCTACTGCACGCGAATTCTATGTTTTGATAATATGTACACCAGATAGTGTCAAAATAATACCTACAATCAACAACATTTGGGAGTAACGTCAGATGTATTGAATTTCAATAAAACATTCCAATAAACTGTTCATTCAAGTTCTTTCAAATTGCAAAATTTTATGAGCAGGGTAGCTGACTGGCATAACGATAGTAAATTAAAATCAGAAGACAATATTTACCAACTAGCAGTTCGGAGGCACGATCTCTGTGGCACCGAGACTGGGAATTTTGATTCCTGGTCTTGTATTTCCAGTCTTAAATAGTATAGGTCACTGGGAAACTCAATGGGTGTTACTGTAATATTTGGGCACTCTACTTAATCAAAAAATAATTCAGAAAAACCGAACTACCTTAATTTACCAGCTGACAAAGAAATTTTTACTGCCGTTTGACATTAGCTGTCAACACGACAGCATCTTCTATTATTTGACCGACTCTATTGAGGATAACTTAAAATTCCGAATCCACATAGCGACCTTTGTAGCGCTAGCGACAAATATAATTGTCAAAGTGACAGTAAGACACTGACAAGATCACTGAAGAGACAATATAACCTATCATTTAATTTTTAATATACAAAGTTATAATTTTTAAAATGAACGGTAATGATTGAAGTTGATTTCTACAAATAAAGCGCAACACACATTTTACTACTATATTGCATTTATTAAAATAAGACAATGCTTCGAGCCGTTGCGAGTTTCCACTTCGAGAGCCAGACTCTCGAGTTGTTCGCCACAGCCAGAAGAGATGTATTTAAATTGTTCCGTAAGTATGTTCTATATTCAGCCTATTTGGCCATGTTCCTACAAACTATGTGTAAAGTGTCTATTCAATATTAAGGTTTTTTATACTTTATTTAATATCCACAGGCACAAGTTCGACAGCGGCGACTACACAGGTATGTTACAACTTATAAGACCAGCTTTGTGTCAGTTTCAAATGGACCAGGGTCTATCCATAGTGGAGTTCATTTTACCCTACTTGTACTAAGTACCAGATGAAGCTTTGTTATCAATTATTATAAATATATGGTTTTTATAAAAACATTTTTAATATTAACTTAAATGCTATTTATTATACTGTACAATACTTATTGGTGCATACAAAATAATATTTTTATTGTTACCATATGAGCAGTTTCAATGTAATAATATCTAATTCCATTATTTTTCTGTTTTACATAAAAGGGGCTAAATTTACTCCATTTTTGTGTGCTCAATGCATGGACACACATAACATTACTAGCTTTTATATGTTTTGCCTTGGGAGTTGTAATGTAGTTTAGAAATGTATACATTTATATACACCATTTGTATATTAACCAAATTGTTAATTTTGCAAGCGTGCAAGGAAAATAAAACCATACAGAACGGTAATATAATAATCTTTATATAGTGCATTTTTTATGGATTAACCAGTTTGTATTACATTAAAGTACCTGGGTGGACCAAGGTAGCAAAGGGATTGTTCCTTATGGCAGTGTTTACTCACGAAAAGCTGTAATGGCGATGATAATTATTTTGTTTGAGGTCATAGTTCACCTGCTCGTTATCAAAATACCGTGACATAATATGTTGGGTGAATGGAGTCTGCCCTTATAAAGTACTAATGTTTTTTTAGTTATGTGAAAAGTTTGCTATAATTAAACAAGGTGAACTGTGCACCAGATGGTATGTGTCACTAATGACCCCCTAATTATTTACTTATTTTTTATGTATTTCATTATATAGTGAGTATTATTTGTAGAATATATAGTTTATTCTTACTTTTCACAACAATGAGGTTGGCTGGTTACTTTTCTAGATTGTTTCTATTAGATCTGGTTTCCTATCAATTGGCAGATTAAACAACTGTTACATGTTTTTGGGCATATGTTGCATTAATTAGATAATATACATAGATCATTATTATAACACTATAAAATACCACCTACTTAATAAAAACCACAATACATACTTATTACCCAAATAATTGAAGAGATTGTGTACTTCATTAAAATCTTGTTTAAGTTTTCATACTAATTATTGATAACACTCTTAACTTAACAAGTGTCTTGGGGACCATTTCAGTTTGTCAACAGAGTAATCATAATGACTTGTATTCTAATTACTCATACAATGTAAATTTTATGTAATCCTACAGACAGTTCTAACATCCAGTGGGAGCCAAAGTGACGGAGCTAGATGTGAGGGCGGGCCCCAGGGCCCTGGCCCCCGGGGTGGGGGTCCCCAAGGTGAGGGCCCCCGGGGTGGGCCCCCGCCGCCGCGACGCCCCCGCCACGCGTGGACCGCGGCAGCTGCGGCGGTTGCGCTAACTGCCTCAATAGGTGGGGTGAGTATGTCACAATTTACCTTCTGCATATATTTTTGATGACCTATTCCGTGTAATGGTTGAGATCACAATTTGTACTGCCAGGGATCAAACCCAAACTCTTGTTGCAGTGCCAAGAGATCCTGGTTTTATACTGTGCAGTACAAACATTTGTGAGCATGAACATGTCTGTTTGTATTGGTCCATATGTTTCTTTGACATTTCTATAGACAGCTGGAGATGCTTCACAGACCAGTGGTCATGTTAGTGATAATGTTATTTGCTTGGCAGGTATACTTCTATCGTAAGTTAAACGACGACGAGAAAAAGGCACCTGTGAAAAGTGAAGGTAAGATAAATTCTGTCTTAATATAGAATTGATAGATAAAGAGAAAATGTTGATACCATGTCAGATACCTAGGATTGCCATAGTTTATATATTGAACAAATACCAAAATGAATTTTGGGAGAGCTATTCTTCAGCATTAATGGGCTGGCTTGACCAGTGCCATGCCACCGCCTTACAAAAACCGACTGGGAAAAGCGTGGTTATTGTGGTACTTATGTCATGAGTTTACCTTTTCCATTATGGGCGTTTGCCCACACAGACAGCATAAAATAGTTAATACAACGTTACATTGACGACTCATGTGGTGTAATGGTAGAAGTTAGCTACTACGGCCCCTTGATCAATTCCCGGGCAGTACAAATATTTGTGTGCATAAATATGTCTGTTTGTATTGGTCTGGGTATTTATATGTTTGTTAAGTATTGAACTTGTGGTGATGGCAGAGTAGAATACAATCGTCACCACCCCTACTCTTCCCGCGGGTGTCGGAAAAGCCGACAGAGGGAATTATACACCAAGTGATGGGCAGCAGCATCACTTCAGTACTAGCATAGCTCTGCGCTCACCAACCCGCCTGCCAAGCGTGCTGAGGATGGCATTGCCCCATGATAGGCACAAAGATAAATTGGCCCCTAGTCCCTGGCGGCCCCGTTATCCCGGGCTACGGTAAACGGATGATGTGTTTACAAAATAATCTACGTATATTTACATATATCCTTTGTGCAGTGAGTACTGCACTCAGACGAACTCTGCTTTAATTGGATCTAGATGGCGTTGTGTGGATGTTTTTGGTAGTGGCGTGCACAGGATTATAATTAGGGTATGGAAACTAAGTGACACTAATCGCAATAACTATAAATAATTATATTCTTGTCAAATTGAGTGCTGTTTATGACATCAGATCGTCTATGGTTTCAAATCTGTAGAGGAAAATGGACAAATAAGTGGGAATCATTTAATATGTTGGAGATTCTTCGGGTCGCACAGGGTTTGCATTGCGTATTTGCATATATGCGCTACTGTTCTCTGTGTATGTACAGTATGATTGTTGTCAAGCGTCCGCGTGTGTGTGTGTGTGTGTGTGCAGAGGCGGGTAGTGCGGCGTGTGTGTCGGAGGGTGAGGCGCAGCCCCCCCCCGAGCCGGCGGAGGCGGGCGGGCTGCCGGCGGCGGTGGAGTACCTGCTGGCGGGCGGCGGCACGGCCTCCTTCGCCGCCATGCGCGCCCTGCGCAGCGCCCGCCCCGACGCCGCCATACTCATCGTCTCCGAAGAGAACGCGCTGCCCTACATGAGACCGCCCTTCTCTAAGGAGGTACCACTACTTGTGTTGGTTTATCCTATCGCGCACGTATAATAATTGCGTGAATATGAAACATACCTACTCTGCAACGGTAAAATAAACCATGCAGTTTCCATTGTGTCATTGAAACGAAGGACTTTTTTTAATTGTGCGTAGCCAGCCTTAAGAATGTGAGAGGAAAGTAATTGTATTTTGGATGGGGATGATTTGACCCCTAGTAATTTCTCAGGTACAAAATGTTATTAGTGAAAGGTAAAGTTTCTGATTTAACTTGCCAAGACAGCTACAGTATGACGCAGAATCGATGTTGAGCCAACATATTCTAGTGTGGAGACTGCGACTTAGCACGAATATCGTAGTATACCAGTCCAATGGACTGACGAAAGCTGGCTGATGGAAGTTAATTGAGAAATGCGGTAGAGCATTATGAGGAAAATCTATACTGGATTTAGGTGATCCCCATTTTGTGTAAATTTACAAACTATCGCAGACTACTGCTAGCATTGCAATATGTTGAAAAAATAATTTGTCTAGCCGAAAAGAAACTGGTATTGTGTCACGTGGGTTCGCTGCAAGTGGTGACACAACTTCACAGGACTAGTGGCATTCGCAGATGGCGCTCAACCTAAAGTGGCTAGATGTCCCAGAGTGGGACACACTCTGGGACATGTTGCAAGTTGCTAGGAAACTTATGTCCCCCAAGCAGTAACAGTATGTGTTGTAGTCGTGGGTCGTTGTCGATTTTTTTCGAGGACGAGACAACCGTTTATTACGAAAACGGTTTCTCGAAACAATTCTAGTTACAACCGGTTTCCTCGTTGCAACGGACGAGGTCGCGACAAAAATATAGTTATCAACTAAAACTGTTTTGTAAAGGTTCTGAAAACGGTTCTATCGACTGTTATGTAAAACGTTTACAAAGCCTAGTTTCGTCCTGCGTGGACCGCGTGTAATGTGTGTGTGTGCAGGTGTGGCGGGAGGAAGGCGTGGGTCGTGCGTCGCTGTCGTCGCTGTCGTTCCGGCAGTGGGACGGGCGGCGGCGCGGCGTGCTGTACGAGCCGCCCGCCTTCTACTCGCGCCCCGACCGTCTGCAGGGCGGCGGGGTCGCCGTCGCCACCGGGTGGAAGGTCGAGCGGCTGGATGTACAGGAACACCGCGCTTATCTGGTCAGTATTTATTGCATTAGGTACTAGCGATCCGCCCCGGCTTCGCACGGGTGCACGGATACAAAATACACTACAGAAAAATGTGAACGTTGTAAATTAAAACATTATTTTGAAAAGAAGGCCTGCGTTTGCAATGTAAGCGAAAAAAATTTTGTTTTTACGACATCACTGTAGAAACCTCAAAAAGAGATATTTCTCTACTATATAATGGACGATACTATACAAATAAAAGTCACTGGAAAATAATAAGAATTGCAAATTGATTAATTTCCTATGAAATTTATAACTTCGTAGGATTTTACACAATAGGTAAATTATATGCCTGTCACGACAGAGCGGCCTTAACGGACACTGACAACATATACACAGTTATAATCGTCCATCAACGCCGCACTGCACCCGTGTCCCGAGAAAATACATGGTAGGCCTCTTATACCCGGTAATTTCAATAGTTTTTGCTCTCGATACAGAAGTGCAGAACACTGGTATTTGACGGGCCGATATCTGGCACTACGGTGGTACGTAGATCCATTTGGTGTAATGGTTGAGACGTTGGCTACTACACCATGGGTTTCGTTCGGGTTCGATCCCCGGGCAGCACATACATTTAAGAATTTTTGCTATGTATGTATTTTAAAAAAGTATATGAGCATGTTTATCCGTTGTTTAAAGATCGTCGCGTGTGGACTGTCGCCCTCCTACCGAGAGGGCTGAGGTTCAAATCCCGCCACGTACCAATGTTTTTTCGAAAAATATATGTACGTTATCCGACGCTCTTACGGTGAAGGAAAACATCGTGAGGAAACCTGCGCACGCCTGCGAAGAGATTCCAAGGTTGTGCGTGAAGTTCCAACCCGCACTGGGCCCGCGCGGACGACTAAGGCCTAATCACCCTATACGGGTAGGCTTGTGCCCCTCGATGGGGACGTTTAATGAGCTGATGATGATGATCCGTTGTTTAGTATCCATATTATAGGCAATGCTTAGTTTGGGGTTGGATGGCGATGTTTGAATGTCATCATTATCAGGTTATTAAACGTTCCCAACAAGGGGCACGAGCCTACCCGTATACGTCCGCGGGTATATAGGCCTTAGTCGTCCACGTGGGCCCAGTGCGGATTGGGCAACTTCACGCACAACCTTTGAATCTATTCGCAAGCAGGTTGCCTCACGGTTTCCTTAACTGTACGAGCGTCAGATAACGTATTATATAATTTCGAAAATTCGATATCACATTGGTACATGACGGGATTTAAACCTGCGCTGTCCCGGTCTGAAGGCAACAGTTCACACCACTGGGCCACCGACGCTCTGGTAGTATGAACGTCAGTGGATAAGGGTTGAATGTGTGGCAGGTGTCGAGCACGGGCGAGCGCGCGGAGGTGCAGTACGGCAGCGTGCTGGTGGCCACGGGCCTGGTGGGCAAGCGCAGGGCCGCGCTGGCGGGGGCGGGGGCGGGGGCGGGGGGGCGGGCCGGCGCGTGGTGTGGCTGCGGCGGGCCGGGGACGCCGCGCGCCTCGCCGCCCTGCTCGACACGCCCGCGCCCAACGTGCTCGTGCTGGGCGGGGGCACCATCGCCACAGAGCTCGCAGCCGCATTGGCCATGAGATGTAACACGCTCGCTTCTTACATTAACACTACACTAACTATATACCTACAAACTAACACTAACTATATACCTACAAATTTAAGTTGTTTATACATTTGTCAAAACATAACATACAACAATGTTTCAGTATGAGTATAAAGGAGGCGATGGTTCCCTAATGCGTATTATGCATTGCGATAAATATAATAGAGGAGCAATAATCCTACTTTGTAACTACACTCGCGTGCAAGTAAATCGACTCAAGCCTCAAGTACGCATAACAAGTGATATAACTAAAAAATGGCTTATTATACCTCTATATAATGTTTTACATAATTAAAGCCTAGTAATTGAGCTTTAAAATGGTGTAAGTTGCATGAAAATCGATTCAGTAGTTTAGTAAAAAAGGTTAATGCTAATGATAATGTAAAAAATGTTGAAAATTCATAAAATTTCACAGTATGGGGTTATTATGTTTAAATGAAACAAAATGTGCGTAAGATAAAAAAATATTCGTGTCAATATTTGGTATTCCCTCCTCTAGCTCTGATCACTGCTCTCATGCGATTCTTCATCGACCTTATCAACTTTTTAATGGATGATTGTGGTATTCGACCCCACTCTTCTACCAACGCAGTCTTGAGCTCATTGATGTTTGTCGGAGCTGGATTCCTCGCTCTAACTTTCCTTTTGAGCTCGTCCCATATGTGCTCAATGGGATTTAAATCGGGGCTGAGCGCTGGCCAATGCATAGTGTGAATTCCAACTTCGTTCAGGAAATCACGTGTGGCCCGAGCAGTGTGACATCGGGCATTGTCATGCATCAAGATGAAATTTTCCCCAATAAAGCCTTGATAAGGGACAACTTGATCCAGTAGAACATTTTCAATGTAACGATCACTGGTCAGACCTCCTCCCCGGCCTCCCCCAGGAACGAAAACAAGGTCCGTTTTGCCTTCTAAGGAAATTCCAGCCCACATCATGCAAGATCCGCCACCATATGCAACGGTTTCCACAAAGCAGCACTGTGAAAACCGTTCACCGGGACGACGGTATACCCGACCTCTCCTGTCGCTGCCATGGAGACACATCCTCGTCTCATCTGTGAACAGGACTGACTGCCATTGCTCTATGCTCCAATCCAAATGTTCTCGAGCAAAGTGAAGGCGTGCTTGACGATGAGCTGTGGTCAACTTCGGGCCTGTAGCGGGTCTTTTCGGAGTAAGGTTAGCTTCTTTCAACCTTCTTCTAACTGTCCACTGACTGACAGTCACCCCGCGAACTTGACGTAGCTCCTGCTGCACATCTACGCCGGTAAGGTGTCGATTTCGGAGAGAGGTCGAGACCAAAAACCGGTCGTCACGCTCCGAGGTGCACCGGCGTCGGCTGGTATTAGGCCTCCGAGTGAAGGCACCAGTCTCTTGAAACCTTCTGTATACTCTCGAGACAGCGGACTGACTCATATTCAAACGACGAGCGACTTCTCGCTGGTTCAACCCTTCTTGCAACAGGGCAACGACTTGAGCGGCTTCTTCAGGTGTTGTATCCATAATTTTCTTCAAATGACGGCTTTAATTTGCAGAGATGTGTTCAGGTCAACGTCTAATGAGCGACTGATAAGAAAAAAACGATTACAGGGGGTTTTATAGGGGGTTGTGTCGCGCAAGTTGTGAATAGAGCGCAGAGCAGTTTACGGGAGGTTGCGTTCAGTTGCATTCTAAGTACAAGTGTTTATTGAAATTACTGATATTATGCTACCATTTGAAAGCCTAATTACTAGGCTTTAATTATGTAAAACATTATATAGAGGTAAAATAAGTCATTTTTTAGTTATATCACTTGTTATGCGTACTTGAGGCTTGAGTCGATTTACTTGCACGCGAGTATAGTAAACATTTTAGAGTAAATATATTTGTCTCACTCCCTCAAGGCACAAAGACAATGCCGCTGCTTACTTTGGATAAAGACAGAAACACAATCATACAATTTTGGATTGGTGTTGCCTGCCATAAGAAATTTTTCCTATAATTATAAATAAAGATACATATATTTAAAAAATATATAATTAGAAAATTAAAATTATTTCAATATTGTTTTGTATGTACAAATTATGTAATTGTTTATGTTTAAATATTGTCAAGGGTTGCTAAAAAATCATTACTGTAACATTACACACAATATTATTTTCTTGTAATCCATATCAATACTACTCGTAATGTTATAAATGCGAAAGTAACTCTGTCTGTTGGTTACGCTTTCGTGCCTAAACGGCTGAATGGAGTTTTATGAAATTTGTTATGAGGGGTGGTAGTTTTTATGGATCACTCCAGAATTTTTAAAGTACATAATACATAAAAATCGGTATGCGGACTATTGGTCACTAACAAAAAAACTAAAGATTTGATGCATTTTCACATTGCATCTAATATATGATAGTACTAGCTTTTGCCCGCGGCTTCGCTCGCATTAAATTCGGGATAACACGGTACTTTCATTTATCACTATACATAGGATTTCCCCTCCCTCCAACTTTAAAGGTTTCGGGGTCAAATTCAGATTTTTTTAGCAAAAAATCTATACTAATATATAAAACTGAAGAGTTTGTTTGTTTGTTTGAACGCGCCAATCTCAGGAACTACTGGTTCGATTTGAATAATTCTTTCAGTGTTAGTGTTAGATGCTTATTTATCGAGGAAGGCTATAGGCAGCATATGTCTCTCTTTTAAGGTTAGCTCACTATAACACTTTTTGTAATAAAAAATTCTGAAATTGACCCCGAAACCTTTAAAGTTGGAGGGAGGGGAAATCCTATGTATAGTGATAAATGAAAGTACCGTGTTATCCCGAATTTAATGCGAGCGAAGCCGCGGGCAAAAGCTAGTATGTTATAGTGAGCTAACCTTAAAAGATAGACATATGCTGTCGCGGACTTTTTTGTAGACCTTTAAAAGGAGAACAATACTCTCATACATGACTTTTGTGAAACTTTAACCGTTTACTGAGCGTACGCAGCGGAAGCTCCAAGTATGAAAAAATACCCCCGATTTTGAAACATTCTTCATTGCTCCTCCGCTTCTATTACTCGTAGCGTGATGATATATAGCCTATAGCCTTCTTCGATAAATGAGCTATCTAACACTGAAATAATTTTTCAAATCGAACCAGTAGTTCCTGAGATTAGCGCGTTCAAACAGACAAACTCTTCAGCTTTATGTATTAGTATAGATTATTATTTGTTAAAACAGAAAGCTAATAATACTGTAAAAAATTGGTTTTAATTTTTAATGGTAGTACTGAACCTTAAACGCATTATTTGAAATTTTATTTTAGTTTTACGTATTTCACGTTAATTTAATTATAAGCTTACGTATGAAAAGTAATAAGGATGGCTTTATTATGTTTTTGAGACTTAAATGCATTTTTTTGCTACACATTTTTTCGCTGCAAATTCAAAGTCAAAGTCAAAAACATTTATTTCAAATTAGGCTTACAAAAAGCACTTATGAACGTCAAAAAATATACAAAAATATAAAAACGATTTAAAATACTAAACTAAAAATATGAGTTTTGATGCTTTGAAAAAAAAAGCGCTTCAGTGGTTTGGCCTGTTGAGAAAGAAGCACTCAAGAAAACTCAACAGTGTAGCCTTTTTTAAAAACATTTTCATTTTCCTTAATGTAACAATATATCATAAACACTGAAATAGCTGAGCAGTTTAAGACCACGGATTTTTATCACATAAATATTCGTCAATAGTGTAGTACCCTTTTTAGAAAGGTGGTTTTTTATTCTAGCTTTAGACATGTGTAAAGGTAACTCGACAATATTCTGCGGTACCTTATTGAAAAACTTTATACATCTTCCTATAAAATATTTACCTACTTTATGTAGTCTCAAGTCTGGAACAGCAAGTTTGTTTCTATTCCTAGTATTAAAATTGTGTGAGTCACAATTTTTTTAAAGGTATGATAGTATTTACGGACGTAAATTAAATTTTCATTATATTGTGATGCTATAGTATATTTATTTCTTTAAAAAGTTCCTTAAGAGAGTCACGGGTCTAAGGTTGTAGATAAACGAATTGCTCTTTTTTGTAGTACAAATATTATATTAATGTCGGCAGCTGAGCCCCACAACAGTAGACCATATGACATGACACTATGAAAATAACTGAAATAAACCAATCTTGCTGTTTCTACATCTGTCAAGAGCCTTATCTTCCTAACAGCATAAGCTGCCGAGTCTACCAGCCAGTGATTCAATGTGAGGCCCCCATTGTAACTTTGAATCTAAAGTTATACCAAGAAATGCAGTGGAGTTTACAAGTTCCACTTGATCATTATTCAGAGTTATGTTGGTCTCGACCTGCCTTACATTGGGCATAGTGAATTTTATACATTTAGTTTTTTTTGCATTAAGTAAAAGATTATTAGCAGTAAACCAATGCATTACTTGAGACAGAGCTCTATTTACATCGTCAAAAGTCTCCTTACGTCTGTTCACTTTAAAAATCAATGACGTATCATCAGCAAATAGAACTATATCCGAAAGACTTTTACAATAGTAAGGGAGGTCATTTATATATATTAGAAATAATGGAGGGCCTAAAATTGAACCCTGGGAAAAAATTGGGTGTTTTAACTCGGTGGACGTCACACTAAGCACTGATTTCATGTCATCCGGGCATATGTCTGTGGGCATATTAGCGGTGGCAACGTCTATGTGTGCAAGCTGCAAATGTATGAATATGAATGGTAGGTATTGTGTGTGCAGTGGCGGGCAGCGGCGGGTGTGTGCGGCAGGTGTACCGCGAGCCGGCGCCGCTGTGGCGGGAGCTGCCGCCCTACCTGGCGCGCGACGCCGCCCGCCGCCTGCGCGCCCTCGGCGTGCGGACCCTCGCGCCCGCGTGCTCCGCACCACCCCCGCCCCCCACGGCCTCCGCCTGCACCTGCACTCCGGGGACGCGGTGGAGGCGCACGCCGTGGTGGACCCGGCCGGGGAGCCCGAGCGCGCCCTGGCCGCCGCCTCCGGCCTCGAGACGGACCCGCGCCTCGGCGGCATCCTGGTGAACGCGGAGCTGCAGGCGCGCTCGGGCGTGTTCGCGGCGGGGGACGCCGCCTCCTACCACGACGTGGCGCTGGGCCGGAGGCGCGAGGAGCGACACGACCACGCCGTGGCCACGGGCCGCCGCGCCGGGGACAACATGGCCGGCGCCGCGCTCCCCATGGACCACCAGAGCATGATGTGGAGCGACCTCGGACCGGACCTCGGCTACGAGGTCACCACGCACCCTTTGTACAATACACACAGACAAATCACATTTGAAATGTTCTAAGGAGTACTATAAAAACTAATCACTAAGTAGAAAAATATCTCTTAACTAAATAAGGTTTTTTTTTTCAATATTTTTAGTTTAAAAATTAACTTTAAAAAAAAATACATAGATACTACTACACAGATAATATATAAATCAAATATTTAGATAAACTAGCAGTTTATTTAAAAAATATTGATAGTTTCCTGATTCTTTATAAATAAATACTTTTTGGAACTTTAAATAATAAATCGTACTATATATTATCTATGAAAGAATTGTTGGGATCAAAGATATAGTCAAATAACAAACATTTAATTATGTCTTCTCTTTTCATTTCTTAGTCTGCTCACTATGTGAATAATTGACATTACTAATGCTTTGTAAAATACTTCAAATATGAAATACTTCACTCAACAACAGGAGTTGTGTATTGCAGGCCGTCGGCATCATAGACTCACGGCTACAAACCGTAGGCGTGTTCGCGGAGGACGCGGTGACGGACGCGGGGGCGGAGGAGCCCGCGTCCGCGGAGTCTCTGGCGGAGGGGACGTCCCAGGGGGGGGCGGAGGGGGCGGCGCTCCCCCGAGTGGCGGCGGCCGAGGTCGCCGACCCCGCCCGGCCGGCCGAGGGCACCGACCCCGCCCGGCCGGCCGAGGGCACCGACCCCGCCCGGCCGGCCGAGGTCGACACCCCAGCAGCCTGCGGTACGACCGCGGCGTGGTGTTCTACTTGCGCGACGGCCGCGTCGTCGGCGTGCTGCTCTGGAACCTCTTCAACCGGATACACATCGCACGACAGGTCTCTACCGTATTGTACTCGTCGAAGTTCCGCCCTGTGCTGTAACGATAAAAAAAATATAAGTTACACACTTATGTTAGTTCTAAAGACGAAACTATTTCTCATAAAAACGAGTTCAATTCAAATAATACATAACATCAGTAATAACATTTATAATTTAAAAATTGTCGCAAAGCATGCTTGACGTAATAACAATAATATATATAATCTAAAGTAAACTGTGCTACTTGGAGGTCAGTAAGAGTGCTTATATACGTTTCTCTATACGAAATAAGGCCATGCAATTTTTTTTAATGCCTTTCGCAAAGATGGTACAAATAGTCTCGGATACGAATCAAGATACAAATAAATACAATTTATTTGGACTTTGCCTTCCGCTCTGGAGGGCGCAGGTTCAAATCCCGCCACGTACTAATGTGTTTTAACATTTTCCAAATTATATGTATGTTATCCGACATTCTTACGGTGAAGGGAAACAACGTGAGGAAACCTGCCCACGCCTGCGAAGGATTCAATGGTCGTGCGTGAAGTCGGCCAATCCCACTGGACCCGTGTGAATGACTAAGGCCTATACGTATAATGAGCAGATGGTGATGATGATTTTGTAAGATGTTAAACAATAGTTATTAATTGCAGGTATTGGCGCAGGGCGAGTTCGAAGATTTGTTCGAAGTGGCCAAACTGTTCACACTGCACGAGGACGAGTAGTGACGTCTAGCATTTAACACATTAATTCCAAATATAATATGTACATAATTATTATAAAAATACCTACAGACATTTACGAAGCGACATCTAGCTTCAAACCAATGAAATGAACTAAATTGTGCACTGAAGACCCTTTTTCGGGGTCACCTGTGGACAATAGGCGACAGTTGTCACTTACCACCGGGTTGGCTGGCTGCTTGATTCCTAACTTATTTTATAAATAACAAAGTGAAAATATATTTATAGCACGTATTGGATTTTTTATTTTCCTGTTACTTGACCGAATAAATAATTATATTGATAGTTTCTATAATTGGATTTCACAAGTCTTTAAGTGCATTTATTTTTTTGACCGACGTTTGTGGTCCTAATTTTTACAGGTGACCGTTTTGTGTCCTTAAATTTAGGAACACAAGTGTCGGTCAAAAAAATAAATGCACTTAAAGAATTATGAAATCCAAATATAGAAACTATCAATTTAATCCATACTTCCATACTAATATTATAAATGTGAAAGTATCTCTGTCTGTCTGTTTGTTACGCTTTCACGCCTAAACGGCTGAACGGATTTTATTGAAACTTGGTATGTTGATAGTAGGTAACCTAGAATAGGTTTTAGGCTACTTTTATTCCCGTTTTCACCCCCCACTCCCCTCAAATGGGGGTTGGAAGTTTGTATGGAACATCCTGCAATTTTTGTAGTACGACGCTGAAATTTGGTATGCGGATTATATGTCACAAAAAAAAAATATGGCATATATTTTTTTTCTAAAAATCCACCCCCAAACCCTTCAAATAGGGGAGGAAGTGTCATATTAGATTTTTCGCAGTTTTAAGGTAGATTTTATTGAAACTTGGTATGTTGATAGTAGGTAACCTAGAATAGGTTTTAGGCTACTTTTTGTCCCGTTTTCACAACCCCCCCCTCCCTCAAATGGGGGTTGGATGTTTGTATGGAACATTCCGAAATTTTTGTAGTACGACGCTGAAATTTGATATGCGGAATGTTTGTCAGAAACGAAAAATATGGCATATTTTTTTTCAAAATCCACCCCCAATCCCTTCAAATAGGGGAGGAAGTATCATACCGATTTTTCGCAGTTTTAAGGTAAATTATATTGAAACTTGGTACGTTGGTTAGGTAACCTAGAATAGGTTTTAGGCTACTTTTTGTCCCGTTTTCACCCCCCACTTTCCTAAAATGGGGGTTGGAAGTTTATATGGAACATTCCGCAATATTTGTAGTACGACGCTGAAATTTGGTATGGGGACTATTTGTCAGAAACGACAAATTGGCAAATTTTTTTTTTCCAAAATCCACCTCCAAACCCTTCAAATAGGGGAGGAAGTGTCATATTCGATTTTTCGCAGTTTTGGGGTAGATTTTATTGAAACTTGGTATGTTGATAGTAGGTAACCTAGAATTAGACGTGGGCGCCGCCTTAAAATTTGTCGGGCGGCGTAGTTCTTCTCCATCTTATAAAATACGAAACTTTTTCCACCCGATTTGATTCAAGTATAATACCCTGCCCTACTGACCTTGTAAAAGATACCATATACATATTATAAATAAAAAAAAATACAAGAAGATGAAAGTTTAATTGATAAACACAATGAATTTCGACATTTTTAACATAATAACTAAGGTTAACATATTTTATAATTGTCATGTATGAATATTATTTTGTTTACCCGAATTGAGCTCAATCGAGATCTTTTCGCAGTAACGGTCAGTCCGGCTACCGAGAACACCCTCTCACTTGGAGTGCTTGTAGCAGGGACACAGAGTAAAGCTTTAGCAAGAGCAGCAAGATAAGGAAACGCTTTCCTTTTACTATTCCAATAGGATAATAAATCACCATCTTTTGGTTCAGTCTGATCAGCACTGGCAACGTAACGCCAACATTCTTGTTCAATTGGATTATCTTGTATTCCTTGGCATGAACTTATGCTATGTTTCTTCGACAGTTGGTGCAGAAATGATGTCTCGATAACATTGCTTGTACTTGCATTGCCTGTAGTTTCTGCTGGAGCTTCTGGCACATTATTGATGTCTATGACTTCTCTAATGTACGAGGAAAGAAAGGAGGTTCTGGTCATATTTTGGTTTTCTAAATATAAATCTATTTCGGTCAGACTCATAAACCGGTTATCTAACAGTGCTGCCGCGACAATAGGCTTGTTACTGGGAATCTTTTATTATTTTTTTCCAACATGTTGCGTTTTAAGCGTAACATAATTAGTGCTTCATCATCTTGATTAAGTTTTAATATGTCTATAATCTCAGAACGGAACACCAGAGCTACATTTAGAGTGCTTGTTTTTTGAGAAGACAGAATTTTAACGGCTTCCCGAAAGCTTCTCAAAAATTTTACGAGGTCTTCCAACAGTATCCACTCACTTGTCGTAATTACCAGTTCTCCTTGGCCGATCCTTCTCAGCATATTATTTATCGGTTCTCGATTGCAAACGTTGATAATACTTTCAAGCATTTCTAAAATGCTGTGCCAGCGTGTTGGGGTTGCAGTTTTGATCATTTCAACTTGTATAAACCTATACATTTTTTTTTTATTTCTTGTCAAAACCTTATAGCGGTTCACCAAATACTTACAAAGTTTGAATAGTGTAGTACTTATAGTTTCGGAAAAAAAGGCGTTCTGTTTTTTGTCATTTGGATACGGAACCCTAATTACGACTTCAATAAAAATCAAATTATGCTAAAAAAATACCTTAAATAACGTACTTTTTTATAAAGAACGGGTAGCAACCCTAGTCTGGGTCCAACACGGTTGAGAGATTCGGAGTCTAGACACTATGGACGCGAGTCACGAACAAATACGCAGTTAACACGAAATTAGATTCATTGAGAACACGCAATAATAAAGCCTACTAGTACCTATTCGTTACTCCGAACCCCAAGTAGACGCTGAGTCCAATAAACCTACGCTTGGTGCAAACTTTTTTCATGTTTAGGTTTTAAGAAGCCGTAGTGTTCGATGACAATTCTTTTACTTTTGAAATTCAAAGATTTTTGTTTTGTTTGAATGTAGACATTTGCACAAGAGTTAGTATTTCCAGTTAAACCAGACTGTTTGATTTACCTGGTAGTGAATTCACCTGGATCACTGCGCTATGTTAAATCGTCTAATAGCCAAGATGGGTGCAAAGTCGATGCATTGGAGTGAGACTTAGGCTGAACCTACGGCGTGCTGCAGGTATCCAGGCATCGATACAGAGGTACCAGAAGAATGTAACTGTGAGTACACTGAATCTTTAATGTGTTGCTTCCCATCCCGCTATCCTTAATTTTCCCTAGTAGTTAAAATTAGTGAGCAAATTTTTCCATCCCAGGAATACACGATCCCCTACTCTATAGGAGATTAGTAGATAATAGGCAAAATAGGTAAATAGTAGGTTAGATAGGTATAGGAATATAGATTAATCTAGTGATAGTTATTCGTTATACCAGGAATCTTTTAATACAAGTACATCTGACTCAATAGACGCCATATTTAAGTGCCTTAGGTTGCTACCGGAATTCCACGGGAACCTTAACGTTCTTACCCGTTTTATACACCTTTGTGACCAGTTAGTGCTACGTCACGTAAAAACAGGAAACGGACACGAATTAGAAAATCAGGCTCTTTTAAATCACTGCATCTCGAGAAAGAAGCCCTGAAACAAATAGACGACAAGCATTACGTAATTGTATTCCCGCAGCTGACGAAAATCCAGGTTTAATGTGGTAAATATACCTACTCTACAAGGCAGCTGGTAACTATACTTTTGGGATATCATTTCACTACACCTGAGTAGGGTAGGGTATGAAACGATATGAGTACCAAGTATTTTTGGTATCGATACTTTTTGTGCTAACGCTAACTTCGGCTCGCTAATCCGTTCATATAGGTGAGTTAGAACTGCGATATCTCCTAAGATATTAATTTAATTGGATCAATCCAATTAAATTAATAATTCGTATAGAGATTTTTTTTTCCATTAATGAATATCGTATTAATTTGGATAAGAATTAATACGATGTTTATGTAAACACTGTCGTGAAGCGACAAATAAGAAGACCAATAATAGAGGGATGTGGAATTTAATATAAACCTAATACAAAATAATTAAACACGGATGGGAATGAGTGGAGGTGTAGAATGAGAGGTATACATGATGAAGATGTATAGTGTGGGAGCTTGTATCTTCCTTGTTCGTCTTCTACAGCTTAGGATGCACAAGGAAACTGCAGGGATGAGCACGATGGCACGAGCAGTGAGTTTGAGGCGCCGTGGAGGGCTTGATTCCACAGGGCCGCGTAGTATTAGGGCGCTTCAGGGATTCACTGGCACCTGGTTCGCGTCAGCTCCGGCGATAGGACACCCGAAGCTCCAATAGTTTGGCTTCTCACGTAACAGCCTCGGCAGCAACAGCGGCGATTTGTGGAACGTAAATGAGAGTTTGGTATATTATGATTCTCCACAAAGAATAGACTCGTATCAGACTAGTAAAATAATCCGAAAGAAACTGGTAAAAGAAAGAATCGAAAAGCTTCATACAGCAGCCAAAGGCCTCTATTTATATGGAGCCTTTTGACAACCGTCAAATTTTAAATCATTTCTATTTAATTTCGAAATAAATTAGATTTTAACGTAGGTCATAGGGGGAAGTCCCCTAAGCCCGGACATCTCCTAAAGCCGGACAGAATTTGAATCGGTGCGAAGAAGCGCGCCAATTTATTGTCTATACCGCAGTTAGGAAGCTTGTCGCAAGTGAAGTGCGGGAGGGGAGTGCAAATAGCCAGTGCCGACTCGTTCGTCGTGGAGCGTGGTGCAAATTTTGAGGTTAGTAAAAATTTTGTTCAAACTAAATTTCGTAGGGTCTGTAAACAGTGTTTTAAGTATGAGATGATGTTCGATGTTATGAATTGTTATTGCTATAGTACTAATCTGATTAAACTCATGCGTTTTTTCGTGATTAAAAACATACAAAGTGTATGAGAATTTTTCTTGTAGGTACTTAGGGGTCCCTAAGTTCGGACACACTTAAAGTCCCCTAATGCCGGACAGTTTTAGAATAAGTTTATTTTGGTGGTGTTAATTTTTTAAATTTTTTGTTTTTCAGTTTCAACATGAGTAAACCTAAATCAAGATGTGTGGATACCCACAAATATGAAACATTGAAGAAAGCCATTGATAAAGTGATGTCAAAAAAAATTCTGTTAGAAAGGCTTCTGAAATGTACAATATACCAAAAAGTACGTTATTTGACTATGTAAAAAAATTACAACGAGGAGGAGAAATAGCATTACCACTCAAAAAAGGAAGATTTAACCCAACTTTTACTGATGAGTATGAAGAAGCGCTAGTTGCACACGTGGTGGATATGTCAAATAGGTGCATGCCTTTAACTAGAAAAGAATTTCTGAAATTGGCTTTCGATCTCGCGGAGCAATTAAAACTAAACCATCGCTTCAACATGACAAAAAAAAGTGCTGGTAAACATTTTTACTACGATTTTATCAAACGTCATCCAGATCTTAGCTTGAGAAGACCTGAGTCAACGAGTCTGATGAGAGCTGTCGGTTTTAATAGGCCTCAAGTTGAACGTTTCTTTAATAATTTACAATGTATGTATGAAAAACTTAATTTTGGGCCATCAGACATTTACAACTGTGACGAGACAGGGGTCAGCACAGTTCAGAAACAGGCTAAAGTAATGACGCTTAAAAGTAATCGTCAGGTTGGTAAGTTGACTTCTGCTGAAAGAGGTAGAAACGTGACAGTTATGTTCTGCATGAGTGCTGCTGGGTATTTTATTCCACCACTATTTATTTTTCCCAGACAGAGAGTAAATGAAAGGTTGATGATTGGTGCTCCGTCCGAAAGTGTAGCATTGGCACAGCCAAACGGATGGATGAATACAGATTTTTTTCTAAAGTGGCTTAAACACTTCATAAATTTCTCTAAGCCAACTAAAGAGAAGCCTGTGCTTTTGATCCTAGATGGTCATAGTAGTCATAAAGATCTTGCTGTTATAAGTTATGCTAAAGAAAATCATGTGCACATGTTAAGCACCCGCCACACACAACCCACAAACTGCAGCCTTTAGATAGGGTTTTTATGAAGCCGTTCAAAGATGCATATTATGAGGCATGTGGGTTGTGGATGAGGGCAAACAACTGTACAAGAATAACAGAATATGAAGTGGCTGGTTTGGTTTCGCAAGCTTTCACTCGTGTTGCGCGTTTGGATCTTGCAAAGTCTGGATTTCAATGCACAGGGATTCTGCCTCTTAATCCAAATATTTTCACGGATTTAGATTTTCTACCATCAGCTGTAACCGAAGTACCTATGCAGTCTGATACTGAACTACAGCCCCAGTTTGCAGCAACTGAAATAAATATTGAGAATGATGCAAATAAAGGTACACTCGATGATCCGGCTCAGAATCTTATTGACGGCAATGATAAGGAGAATTTTGATATTATACCGTCAACAAGCAAAGATATTACCACTGTAATTCATCAGCTTTCACCAGTTCCAAGCGCTGCAGCAAAGAGAGCCATGAGTCGACGACGAAAAGCCGAGAAAAGTGAAATTTTAACATCGTCTCCCTATAAAAATGCGCTTATTGAAAATAAAGCGTCAAAAGATAAGCCTCCTGTAGTCAAAATGCAAGAATTTAAAGGCAAAAAAACTAATGACCCGAGAAAAATAAAAAAGACCAAAAAATCAGCTGCAACTCCAAAGATCAATATCAAATCTCAAATCTCAACATCATCGACATCGGTGACTGAAAAAACATATTGTTTAATCTGCCAAGAAGATAATGATGAAGATTGGATTTGCTGTCAATCTTGCAATGAGTGGGTGCATGAAGCGTGTGCTGATATTGAACAGGGCTCATTGAGTTACATTTGTGATTTTTGTAGGTTGTAGATCACTTCAATACAGAGGTTTTGTGATTTATAGAAAAATGTTCCTGATCATTACCAAAGTTTATCATAATTATGACTGATTTCCACATTTCTTAGTGATTTTTTTATTGTTATAATGATTAATATAAAATCGTTTATAAAAGTTATATTTTAGTTTAAAAATGAACGAAAAATTCACTGTCCGTCATTAAGGGACCTTTTTGAAACTGGCCATTGTTCTATGTTAGTTATTTCCTAATATCTAGTACATTTGAAGTAACATTTGAGATTGTTAATATATATGTGTTGATTAGTTATATAGTATAGAGTCGATTATGAAGAAATAAACAAATTAATCTATAACACCTTTTTTTTCATTTTCATTATTCCTTAAGTGTCCGGTTCTCGGGGACCTCCCCCTATAGCTAAAATAGGGAATTTAAGAGTAAATTGAACGTTGCTAGGGGAAACGTCATAGATATAAACAACATGTCAATAAATGAAAAAGGTGATTTAAATCTCTAAAAAGGGTGAAAAATATAAAAGATTGGATGGAGAATGAAGGAAAAAAGATATGGCATCTAATGCAATGGGTCGGTTCATATAAGTTTTCCCGGACGAAGTTATTGCGGTGAAAGAATCGAGAGTTACAATGCATAGTGATATTGAAGTGAAAATAATAATGTAAATACATATTGTAAAATTGAATAAAAGTAAATAACAAAAATGAAAAGGTTAGTACTACATTTCCTACAACACCTTCGCAAAGAATGCATTATTTTAGAACAAATTTGGTTAGCAATAAAAAGGTTATAGTGGGCTATCTTTGAAAGATAGACACATGCTGTCGCGGACTTTTTTTTAGAACTGTTAAAGGGGAACAATTCTGTCATACATAAAATTTGCGAAACTTTAGCCCTTTACGCAGTACATGCAGCTGAAGCGCTTAGTAGGGAAGGAAACCCCCGGTTTTATAAAACATTCATCCTTTTATGAGTGTAATTATATATAGCCAATAGCCAATACCATCTTTACCATAAGGGTACGAGCGGCCTGTATAAGTTACTAAGAATAAGTTTACTAGGTGGTAGATACTGAGTCTTCTAGGTACAGCCGCAGTGCCAGATATCGTCGCGTGAAACAGAAGAATTACACACTTTTGTTTCGGGATGATGGCACTGTAGCTAGTAAAATTACCGGGTTTAAGAGACCTAACATCTGTTGTCTCTTGTGTCAGGCGCATCTGGTACAGCATTGACGAGAATAATCATATTATAGTTGTTGGTTCCTTAAATGCCGCTCTGCCATGGTCAGGCGTCTCACTAACCATCAGGAGAGCGTCTTTGTCAGAGGAACAATTATACATATGTTATAAAAAAACATATGTATAATTGTTTCGGAGAGCCTAATAGCATAAGTGTTTTTAGGATGTTTTGATAAGCGAACTTCTTTGTGTTCATCTGTTTCTGAAGCACGAGCAGCACGATGACGATAGTTTCGTTCTCCCTTGCGCGACTATTCCTTAATGCACCCTTCATTTTTTTATCTAGGTAACCAACCAACAAAACCAATATGAAAGCTGCTACTTAGAAAAACCATACGACTTAATATTAAACCAATCATTCCTCAAGCTTAGCACTTGCACACCAGTGAGCACTTGCAATTGTATTCGCTGAAGGTCGCAGAAAAGTAATCGTAATTATGCATACAACGTGTCACAACGAAAACATTTAACACTTTTTAAAGAGACGGTCGGGCATCTAAAGAAATAAATGCAACAGCGTCCGTTGTTGTCTTGAATATTGGTTTGGCACCAACTTCAAAAAGTAAAGAGGCGTTTGTAATAAGAACTTTATATTATATTGTAAATAAATAGATAGATAGTTATAACTTTTATAAAATATCACAAGTGTAGGGCAAAAGGCAGCGAGCGGCAGCAAACCCGCGTGTGCGAGGGAGGGCTGTCGGTCGCTGTCGTCTGATCTGCATAGGTTAATAAGTGCTGTATATTACTGTATATAAATATAATTCAATATAATACATGTATATGGGGGACCTAGAGTAGTCACGTGCTATTTACGTAAGGGTCAAGTAATAGGGGCTGTTTAAGTTTTAGCTTAGCAAAACCTATAAATAATTAACTCCACTTTATCATTGTACCATTAAGTTGTTAAATAAGTAATAATCAGTAATTAGTAATGAAATAGTCAATAGTTTTATTTAATATTACAATTAAAGCACACCACCAAGAACAAGGTAATATGATAATTATATAAGTGGCTAAGAGATGGCGCTGTACGCAGTTAGAACGCGCAAGCACTGCGTCCGCAAAACCTATAAGATTAATATGTATAATTATAAGTTAAGTATTAAATGCAGGCAGTCGCAACTCCATACAAAAATAAATTACTATGGAACGGAACAGAATTTTAATGGCGGCTATAGCCATCTCACTCACTTCCTCTGCCACTCTTTCTTCATTTGACAATTCGATTGTTTCGCGGTTAGTTTTTGGTTAGTTTCAGTTAGTTTGAGCGTTATTGTCAATTTTGTTGTCAATGATTACCTACTCTTTGTATTCTGTTGAAAGTGATATTTACTAGGATATTTTTTAAAATATCGTATTCTCGATATATCGATATTTTAAAATATATCAATATCGGAGTTTGATATATCGAAAAAAAATATCGATATTTCGATAGATCGATATTTTTTTTATAGTCTTCGTTTAAAAAAAAACAATCCTAAGTCGGCTCAGAAATAATTTACACAGTTTTTAATTCAGTATATTTATTAAACAAATTAAATTATAAATGTATGAAAATGTTAGGTTCTTAACAATTATTGTTGAATTTTCATTAAAGAACTATGCATACCAATAATCTCAGTAAGAGTTTTCAAAAACACTCGTTGTTTTATATGTTCAGCTGTTTGACTACTACGATTATTAGGCACTGAAAGATTTACTTTCTTAAAATATGTCCACACAATAGAAGAATTTTTCGAAGACGACATAATTATGGAAGTTCACTATTACTTTGTAACTAGATTTTAAATAAGTTAAAACTGAGTAAACACGTGCTTTCCCACTACATTAATTACAACAAGACAGTAATATTTTTATATATTTCTTTTTAAACTTTGCTTTTATTAATCACCGACTACAGAGTAGTACAGAGACAGACCATAGATAATGAAACTTATTTTTAAAAAATTTGACCGTCGATATTCATATTTCAATATCGAAGTATCGATATATCGCCCAAAATAATATTAGTAATAAATATCGATATTTCTAAATAATAATATCGATATTTTATCAACAGTCCTAATATTTACGAGTTTTCTTCATGCGCATAAGTTTTTTTCGGTTTGGATAGAAGTGAAACGTTGTTAGGACTTTAAGTTATCATTTCAGGACTTGGAAATAAGGATTTAAAGTAAGAATGAAGTATCGGCGCTGTGAAATTTGTGGCTTAAGATCTGGAAGAAAAGATGGAGTCAAACGCCACTTTATGGCTAAATTTCCTGTTGATGAAGCCAGGTAGGATGTTATTTAAAGATGTATCATAAAACTATACAAACATAATATAATATTATTGTGATAATTACGAAATAGCCGGTTCATCACTATAGTGCGGAATATTTCATTTTATCGATATCGATATTTTTCAGATGTAAGTTATGGGTCAAAATGTTAGGTAATGAGGACCTGGCATATATACCTATACAAAAATTAAATGAAAAATATGTTTGTGCGAATAATTTTAAGGACGACTTCAAGAAAAAAAACTCAATTAAAAAACTGCCGTCCCATCAGTGAAACTTAATGCCATGCCATTGCCAGATGATGTGCTGATAGGGTTTCCCTGTAAAATGTACAAGGAAAAAAATGTATCAAAAGAAGGTAAGTGATAACAAAGAGTGCAAAAGACAATGACAAAACAATTTCAATTCTCTCTATGTGTGTTGTGTTTTCTCATTTATATGCCAGAATTTTTTAATTACTATCCATAACTGGAACAATTATTCAAAACTTTTAATATTACGTATTTTACTTTCAGCTTGGTGCAGCATCCATGACAAATGACGTCTATTTTTAGAAAGAAGGAGAAAGAAATCAAAATTATGAAAAACTAAACAAAATCGGGTTTTAGATGTGCCCTCGAACCATGTAATTTGTGTGAATACCAGTCTACGTACAAAAATATTTATGACTGTTTATAAATAAATAAATTATGGTCTTGACTTATTTACTATTTAACTCATCATACAATTTCGTTTTAATGGTAGAAGTATAGAATAATATATATTTACTTCTACCATTAAAACGAAATGGAGATTCTGAAAATTTTTAAATAGTATTATATAATATATATATATATATATATATATATATATATATATATATATATATATATTCGTACGAATATATATCGATATATTATGTAGGATGTACTGCAAACACTATTTGTTATTTCTCATGTTGGTACGATTGACAGCATACTTTCGTTAAGTTGGTGCAAGATCTCTGCTCCGATTTGACATTTGTGTAGAATTTTTTTTTCTATGGAAGTCCCGCCTCTTACTTTACATACTCTTTGTTAAATGTCTAGTAATGATGAATTAGCATTTTACTGTAGTTTCTGAACATTTTCATTAGAGATGTGAACCGATTACAAATATTGACACCAGTTTATACTGATTACTTATTTAAAAAAACCGGTTTTTTAAAGTTTTTTTAGGTATTTCTCTAAAATTTACCAACAATTAATAAATTACCAGTATTTATTTATCTCAACATAGTATATGCAATTACAATCACAAAATTGAAATCATAGCAATCATCATAGTCAAATACTTATCAATTTTATTTTTGTTACTTGCTACGGTCATTTTCAGAGTAGTCTGAAATATGGGGCGCGTAGTCTCAGATGATTTTTCTTGATCCACCTCCACCTGAGGATGATTTCTCTTAATATGTGCCAACATATTCAAGGTTCCTCCTCCAATTTTGATCACTATAGCGCATATCTTAATTTTGCACTAATATTATCTATCTTTTCAAAATGATTTCTTGTAATTAATTTTTACTTTAGGCATTTTTTTCGCAAAAATGTATGACGATTTCAAACAATTCGCAAGCTAAACTAAAATACTATAGTGTGGAGATAGAGACCCCCCCTCCCATAGACAACATTTCAAACGCTAGAGACTCATGTTTGGATACATTTTATAGATCGGATGCATGCTTTGTGTTTGTAATCGGTTTTTTTAATGAGAACCGGTAATTATCGGTTTTAACAAAAACGGTTTTATTAGGTTTTTATGAAACCGGTTCACATCACTAATTCTCATATGTTCGAACTTTAACAGGGGCTGCATATTATGCATACTAGCGGTGCGCGAATTGTGTCTTTAGAAAGAAACAACTCTTTTGTCTATATCCATATCTGCAAGCCGTCTCTGTTTCTCTTTGATATTTTCGTATAGCGCGCTTGCGCTTACTCTTTGTTACGTATCAGTATGTCAGTTAATGCAAAATCTGTCTTGAGTCTGTGGCATAGAGTTTTTAAAGAGTTGAAGATATATTTGAAGAGTTTGGAGTTGAAGATCCGTTTGAGAACAACTCTTTCAATTCATATCCATATCAGCAATCCGTCTCTTTCTCTCTTTCATACTTTCGTATAGCGCGCTTGCGCTTACTCTTTGTTACATATCAATATATCATTTAATGCAAAATCTGTCTTGAGTCTACGGCATAGAGTTTATTATATTAGTATACTTCTACTGAGTTAAAGAGTTGAAGATATGTTTTAAAATGTAGGGAGTTGAAAGATAGGTTTGCTAGCGGTTCGGATATGTATCTTTTTTTCATATCCTCTCTGAGTTACCCACGTCTAATGCATACTATACAGTGTTGTCAATACGTGCTAGGTAATAAGTGCTGTACTTTGTACTATAAGTAACTAGTTACAACTAACTTTCTTTTACTTTTTCTTATAAGTTCTCACAAGTGTAGGTGTGAAAGGGCGCAGAAGGGTGCAGACGGCTGCATCTGACCGCCCACGAGGAGAAAAAGTGCGCAAGGGAACGCAGTCGAGGAAGGATGCGGCCGGCTGCAAAAGGGTGCAAAAGGGCGCATTTTGCTATTAGAAGGACGCTGGTATTAGTGACTCGGACTCGGTGTAAGTGATAAAGTAGTTATACGCAGTTAATAGGACCTGAAGTTCGGATTCGCTGGCTAGCAAGCGCGTGTGTGTTTCAGTGATATTGTAAGGATAAAGATCTTGAGGGATTTGCAGTGTTCGCGGTAATTAAATGCGAGCAGTGGACAATCGTTGCTAACCGATTTACGTATTCGGGGAGTGGGGAGATAGACTGTAATAACTATTGTGGTGTGGTGGCTGAAAGTGAAAGTAAAGGACAGTGATAAAAATGAGACCGGAAGGTCGGGGGGAAAATATGGGGATTCAGGAATTAGGGGAGGCGGTTGCGAGAGTCAGCGAGCAGATCGCCCAGCTAATTGAAGGACAAAGACGAATTATGGAATCTCAACAGCGACTCGAGGCTTGGGTGCGGGCCTCGCTGATAGGTGATATGACCAATGTTCCACCGCGGTCATTGTCGCCTTTGCCTGAGTCTCCGTCTCCGACCTTTACCCCGCCCCCACATACCCCGCCTGAAGCTGTGGGGTCACCGGCGGCGCCGGCGGTGTTGCGGGTGGGGGAGCCGGCGGAGGTGCCTGTGGCGGCGCCTGGGGCGGTGCCTGCGTCTCTGGCAGGCAGCACCGGCAGTGGCGGTGGGTTGCAGCAATCAGGCGGATGGGGACAGCAGTGTGTGCTATGTGGATACTTTACCCCCCATCGCACATTCAAAAAACATTATAGAAAGCATGGGGGGTACCGGCCGTACGACCGCAGGGACCCAATGTATCCCGACGCGTTCCACTTCCGGACCAGGTGCAAATTGGACAAGTGCCCATTATTGTACAGGCAACCGAGGGAAATCATGAAAGGGGTCAGAGGGGTTAACTGGACCTTTGTTATTGGCCTATCCCCCAAGACTAAGGGCCGACAATTGAAGAACTGCAGGGTTTTCCAAGTGTCGGGTGCGGTAGGCTGCAATTGGGCGCAAAAGGGCAGATGGGCGCAAATGGCAGCGGTCGGATCGGCTTGGAAGATGTCCGGGCGTGAGAGAATTTATTTTGCGATGTAAATCTATTATGCGGGCATGAGCCTAATGTGATCATAATGAAGGATATTTGATTTTGTGTTTTCAATCAGTTGGGGGATTTTTCAAGTGTCGGGCGCAAAAGGCTCCAATGGGGCGCAAAGGGCAGCAGTAGGGGCGCAAATGGCAACAGTCGGATGCGCCCGACACTTGAAAAATTTTGGGGGTGAGAGAGGTTGTTTGTTTTGTTGCTGAAAATGTATTGTGCTTGACTAAACCTACTGAAATAATCAACAAAGGAAATTAAAACTATAAAACAAACATTGTAAATAGTTCTAAAACTAAAATATTATTTATAAAAAATCCAAAAATTTTTTATCTAAATGATACACTCAGATGTTTTTAGATGTTTAAAGATCTGGGGGCACGGCAGTGCCCCCGGCAAGTCGAGCGCGAAGCAAACACTGCCGTAACATACCATACCATCCTTTACAGGATCCATTTCGCCGCATTTTCAGGTCCCGATTTGAGAACTTTGGATAATACCAGAGCGCTGAAATTTTCGTCATCTAGTAAGATATAATAACTTACTTTAAATCCAAAATTTCAAGTCTGTAGGTCATTTAGTTCCGACGTTAAGCGAAAGCAAAGTTTCGCATTTTCGACAGACACTCACTCACTCACTCTCTCATGATCATCAAAATAGAACTAGTACTTCCCATTAACTCAGAAAGCTGAAATTCGGTACAGAGTTAGGGTTTAATGGCTACATAAAGGGAAAACTATGAAAATTCCGAAAATCGAAGATCTGGAGTACCTGGTGACCCTGCTTAGATAACAAAATCATCAAAATAGAACTAGTACTTCCCATTAACTCACAGAGCTGAAATTTGGTACAGAGTCAGGGTTAACTAGACATTTGACGACCCATTTGGTGTTGCGGTTGAGAGGTCGGCCGCAACACCAAGGGGGGTCGATCCCCGGGCAGTACAAACATTTGTGTGCATGAACATGTCTGTTTGTAATGGTCTGGGTGAGTTCTATGTATAATCCTACTACTATTATCAAGGCGAAAGTTTGTAAGTATGGATGTATGTATGGATGTTTGTTACTCTTTCACGTAAAAACTACTGAATGGATTTGAATGAAACTTTACCACAATATAGCTTATACATCAGAATAACACATAGGCTACAATTTTTGAGGTTTCTAATGTGAGGTCGTAAAAAAACACATTTTTTGCGCTTACATTGCAAACGCTGACTGAATCCTACAAGATAGATCAAAACAATGTACTACAGTATTGTACAACTTAAAAAGGTCTACAAAAAAGTCCGTGATGGTAAATGTTTATCTCTTAGGAATAACCCACAATAACCATTTTTTAATTCCTTTACTGTCAAGAATAATGGCTTATTTACGAAAGCGATTTAAGCAATACAGTATTAATCCTTATGCAATTAAGTATCTTAAATACATTGTGCATTTAATAAAGATCAATATGGCTTTTACAGCATGTAAATTAAATAATACCGGCCTTAAGGGCGGTATTTATAGCGGTATTTATTAGCCGTAAATAGAAAAGAAGAAGCAGTGTTGAAATTTTGTGTTGTCGTTACCAATGGATGGCCCACTTTCCTGGTAACGAAAACAGAATAATTTTGTCATCCCGAATTTAACGCGGCGAAGCGCGGGCAAAAGCTAGTATGTANTCTTTTTGAACAATCTACACCCTCACCAAGCCTGTGTTAGCAATCATCATTTATACTTCCCGACATTCGCCTTTGAGCAATTCGTCCACCCTTCTAACATAACTTGATAGCTTAGTCTGACACTGGTTGAGAGAGTTGTGTTGTGTAATGATTACTTGACTGAGGGATTCGTTTATAAGTTTCAAGTCACTCAGCGGGCAATTGAGCAAGTCACTCTCTCAGGGATAAAGTTATAAATAATGTTTTTCGTGAGAGAACTGAAATAGCTAATCGGATCGGCGAAGTTGAAAAAGGCAGTGATCTAGCCACTGAACAGTGGCTGTTGAAGCAATTAATTACTAGAGTTGAGACCGTGTCTTGGCAAGCGAGGCGTTGAACGCCCTCAAGCCTGACGAACTGAGGACTGGCGAAAGGTCACTGGTGGAGGTTGGATTAGTGAAACGGAGGACTGGGATATCTGGCGCAAAATGAGATAGGTCTATCTCCATCAGTGGCTTGCGACAGGTTGAATAGAGAGATACATATAAACTCAGTACCTACATTTTGTAAGTTGACCGACCTTTCTGTTTGTGATCGGAATTGTCTATAAAAGCTTTTATCACGTATACCATTTTCCCAATATGGTAGCCATTTAACGTAGCAACTTGCACAAACATTTCACGGGCAGGTTGACAGACGTGACGTTACTGAATTGGCTTTTAGCTGTAATGAACTGACTGCCGGCGACATGTCTTATGCAATGTACATTATATATGAAATTGGCAGGGTGTAAGCCAAGGTTGACAATGATTATTTTACCTATATTTTTATCAAGGCCTTTTCAATTTACTAAGGCTACCTAAAAAAATAGATAGGCCTTTCATTTATGTATTTAAACAATTAAAATTTTATTTTGCTTCTGCGATAACCAATCTATAATAATCTATGTAATTTGATTTAAATGTAACTTTAAACATAGCAATTTTCGATTTGCAATAAAGGTACTAACTGAAACAACTGTAGGTTTGTTGTTAAATATTCACAGTTATTCAAAATATATATCTTAAAATTGTTTGCAATAAATTATATTCTTGACTTGCTTACGTAATGGATCATTTAAAAGCTTAGGTAGGAGAGTCGGAACGCACCCATTTATATCGCGTGTTGTAACAAAATATTCATCATTCTATCGCTATTGTCCATTTATTAATGATTTCTATCGAAAAAAATCGGTATCTTTCAGTGGTGTTTCACTACGTGCTTTTGCAGGTAGCTATACTTTTATTTTATTCAGTAAGTCTCTACATAATACTCTAACATCTTTAATATTATTTGTGAAAAATCACCATAATTATCATGCAGGCACAAGCCTACCCTTATAGGTGTTTAGGTCTTAGTCGTCCCCGCGGGCCCAATGCGGTTTGCCGACATCAACACATCCTTTGAATCTTTTCGCAGGAGTACGCAGGTTCCTCACGATGTTTTCCTTCACCGTAAGAGCGTCGGATAAACGTTCATATACTATCGAAAATTCCAAAGGATATATGTTCGTAGCGGATTAGGACCTGCGCCCTCAAGATCGGAAGCAACAGCCACACCATTGAGCTACAGTCACATGTCAGTGGATATTTATTTAAAATGGACGTTAGTAGATTAAAATGTGTAGGTATACTCACATGGCCTGCAGGTACGGAATGGAGTTCTGTCTGGTGTCATGAACGTGGCTCAGATTAGGCACTTCCACTAACCCTGACGTCGTTATAATACTGGCACACAAAACATATATATCAATTACAAAATAACAACTAGTGTCTACAATTATTTTGTTAAATATCTACATCATCATCATCATCATCATCAGCTCATTAAACGTCCCCACCGAGGGGCACGAGCCTACCCGTATAGGGTGATTAGGCCTTAGTCGTCCACGCGGGCCCAGTGCGGATTGGACGACTTCACACACAACCTTCGAATCTCTTCGCAGGCGTGCATGAAGGTTTCCTCACGATGTTTTCCTTCACCGTAAGAGCGTCGGATAACGTACATATATTTTCGAAAATTCGAAAATACATTGGTACGTGTCGGGATTTGAACCTCTGCCCTCCCGGTAGGAAGGCGACAGTCCACACCACTGAGCCACCGACGCTCTCATAAATACAAATATCTACATAATAAACACATATTATCTAGGTACATAGATGTGTTACAAAATCAACAGACTTCTAGGTTTTTTTATGTTGGACGCTCCGGCTCACCAGATGGTAAGTGATACGCCTGACCATGACAGAGCGGCATTGAAGGAGGCCAACAACTGAAAGACAGTTATTATTTTCTATCAATACCGCACAGTGCCTGTCACCCGAGACAACAGATGTTAGGTCTTTTATACCCGGTAATTTTAATAGCTACAGTGCCCTCATCCCGAAACACAGAAGTGCATAACACTCCTGTTTCACGGGATCATATCTGGCACTGCGGCGGTACTTCCCTAGACGATTCGGTATCCTGCCTACCACCTAGTATTTAATATATAAATGATACAACAAGAAGGCCGTGCCTTTTGATAATAATATAATAAGTTTAATACTAAACGACGACCTGCGTTCAGTCTCTGAATGGTCCAGGATCATGGACTTGTACTCAACCCGGGAAAAGTATTTTTATTACAATGGGAACAAAAGCTCAAGCTTTAAATCTATTAATAAAGAGAATCCGTTGATTCTGGTGGATAATACAACCGTACCGTACGAGGGATGTGTGCGCAACTTGGGCCTCATGATGGACGAGTTGTTGAAATTTGAGCAACACGTGGGGAACAAGGTGGGCAAGTGTTTCGGGTCTCTAAAAACTTTATATAAAATTAGAAAATATTTATATGAAGACACGAGCTCTATTATGCAGTTCCTTGGTAATGTCACATCTTAATTATGCTGATACAGTGTATACACCCTGTTTAACTAAGAAAACCAGAAAAGCATCCAAAAGTGCAGAACGCGTGCATGCGGTTTTGTTATAATATACCTCGTAGACACAGAATTACACCGCACCTAGTACAGAAGCATGTATTAAATATGTCTAAAATTCAGACTAAAGTATGCATGCCTTCTACACAAATTAATAAATAATAATGTCCTGTGTATAAATAAAATTGTAATAAAAAACGTTACACTTTGAGGATAGAGGTTCATCAGGCATGTACCTATCACGAATATGAGCGGGACCCGGGGTTGCTTCAAATATGCTGCCACCAAAATTTGGAATGACTTACCGCCTCCAATTCGTGCAAAGATCAGCCAATCGCTATCGACGTTTCACAAAGCATGTCGAAGGTGGCTCTTTGAGAGGCAATCCATGGTTCTCGCTCAAGGCATATTTAAATGATATGTTGTGTTGCTGGAGTTGCTTAGTGTTTTTTGTTTTTTTTTTAAATATCTGCTCGATTACAACAATTTGAACTTATACTATTGAAAAAGGGTATGACAGAATAGCAGGGGTTGTGGATCAACTACAATCACTGAGTCATACACCGTTTTGTCTTTAAAAATTTCAATATTCTGATCAATTGTATTTTTTTACTTATTATGATTTAATTTTGATTAGTTTTATTTCATTTTGAGTGATTTTAATTTATTGTTCGATGAATTTTATTTTATTTAATATAATTATTTAATTATATTCTAATTTATTGTACTTTGATAAATTTTATTTTATTGTACTTTGATTAAAAAAAACTTTTAATTTTACTATGATTTTTCTTTATCTTTATAATTTGTATTTTATGTAGTATGATTTCGAAGACAAATCAATGAATTTTATTATTATTATTTGTAGTCTCTGTTAGGAGTTCACGGTTCATAGACCGGTCCTTTATTATAATTATTATTATTAATACAATATAATATACACATAAGACACATACGTACAATGTGCGAAGAGCCGGCAGCGAGGGAAGCGGCGCGAGGCGTCGCAACAGCGGTGCTTGTGTTATGTAGCTGCAAATCATCATTACTTATTATTTCATCATCATCATCATCAGCTCATTAAACGTCCCCACCGAGTGATTAGGCCTTAGTCGTCCACGCGGGCCCAGTGCGGATTGGACGACTTTACACACAACCTTCGAATCTCTTCGCAGGCGTGCTTGAAGGTTTCCTCACGATGTTTTCCTTCACCGTAAGAGCGTCGGATAACGAACATATATTTTTCGAAAATTCGAAAATACATTGGTACGTGTCGGGATTTGAACCTCAGCTCTCCCGATAGGAAGGTGACAGTCCACACCACTGAGCCACCGACGCTCTCTTAACTTAAACTACTACACCAAGCCAACGTCAAGAAGAACTTATTATTTATTGACGACCAATTTTGTGTAATGGTTAAAAGGTCAGCTACTACACTAAGGGTTCCGGGTTTCGGGCAGTACAAACACTTGTGTGCATGAACATGTCTGTTTGTATTGGTCTGGGCGTTTCTATGTACCTATAGTATGTTTATTCGTTGTTTAGTGTCCATATTACTGGCTCATGCTTAGTTTGGGGTTAGATGACACTGTTGGAATGTCGGTGAATATTTATTTATTTTATATTGAACCAACACTCCAATCAATTGATATTTTGTGTAAAATAAATTAACAATTAAACTACTATAGTGGACCCACCAGCGCTGTGTGGATGTCAGTGGATATTAATTTATATTACAGTCAAACCTGGATAAGTGAAAACTGGATAAGTGAGAAACCTCTATAAGTGAGAGTAATAGCCAGGACCCGTCATTTTAAGCTCCCAAAACCTCTATTAGCGAGAAACAGAAACCTCTGTAAGAGAGAGTCGTTTTCCCTCATAGACTCCGTAAGTTACCTATACCTCTATAAGCGACAGTCAAGCTTTATTTACAAATTTAACATGTGCTATTTTATGACTCAATATACCACTTTCGTGGAACTTCCTACCATTGTTTTTGTGTTCTCATCAATATTGTTCCTATTCTATTTCGTGGAACTAAATAACTTTATTGTTGTTATTTATCGCATTCTTTTCAAATGGACACGTGTGCCTGTGTACCGTCCTGTTTGTCAGACTTACTCAATTTATAGTTTTCAATTGCGAAGGAAAGTTCTGTTCTGCATTATGTCAAAACGGAAAATTAAAGTACTGTCATTAAGTGATAAACTTAAAATAGTGAATGCGTTTGAATCCGGAAAATCGCGAAATGAAATTCAGAGGGAGTTTAATTTACCAGAATCCACCTATTATAAAATTATTAAATCAAAAGACTCTATAAGGTCTGAGTGCTCTGAAGGACATGGAAATATTATATATATCATGCACATAATTTTATCATAATAAATATTTACATACTACATTCGTACTTGCTGTGACTTGTTATTGCTGCGTACCCCTATAAGAGAGAAACGCTACCCATGTACCTGCATTAGCGAGAAACTCGGATTAGTGAGAAACCTCTATAAGCGAAAATGAGATTGTGCTCCCTTGAACTCTCGCTTATCCAGGTTTGACTGTATAATCTATTTCTAATCAACAGGCCAAACCACTGAAGCGCTTTTTTTCAAAGCATCAAAATTCATATTTTTAGTTTAGTATTTTTAATTGTTTTTTATTATATTTTTGTATATTTTTTGACGTCCATAAGTGCTTTTTGTAAGCCTAATTTGAATAAAGAATTTTGAATTTTTGAATTTTCATTAACTTAATGTTTATCCAAAATACCTCCAATGGTACATTGGTGAACTTAATGCCTAGAGGTATTCTCTGTAAGTTTGCATTCAGGCTAGGCTTGGAGAAGATATAATAATGAATCGAAGAGTTTATAGACTTGTTGTGTCATATGTAATATATTATTATAATGATGGGTAGGTATAAAAAATCTGTACAAGTATTTACCTAATGATCTTAGGAAGACCCCATGATGTAATCGTTTGCATCAACTGCATAGGAATGGAATTGTTTGATGCACATCAAGATTAATTAATTTATTATTTCTTGACGGGTGTTGTTGTGTTACTTACTAGATGTATACATATATTTATAAACCTATTCATTGTATACCTCATAGATATAGGATATACTCATACTTGCCACCCATCCCAATTTTGCCGGGACAGTCCCGATTTCGGCATTGTCCTGGGTCCCGGCGGCCTATCGATTTTGTCCCGATTTTTGTCAATATGCGATAGGATCAATCAAATAACATCATATATATAAGAAACATGAATAGAATGATTAAAATCAGCTCGTAACAAAAACGAAAAATTAATCATTTGAACGATTATTAGATTCAATACAATATAAAGTTTAATTTTCCTTAGACTGTCTCAAAAGAGTCATAAATTAATATGATTGGACCAAACTTCGAACGTCACTAATAGATTTATTTATTTATGGTACACAAAAAGGATACAGTCTTTACATGAAACACATTAAAAAAAACAGTTCACAGGACAGGATTGTAGCCCAGAGACGGTGTACACAGCGTAATTTCAGGACTCTTTTAAAAATATAATAGAGAATAGATGTCCGATCGTCGTGATTTTTCCCCCTAAAGGTGGCAACCCTAAATATGCTAACGCGCATGCGCTGCATTTTAAAATCAAATGTTTCTCAAAACGTCTTCTAAAATCTAAATTTTAATAAAAAGTAAGAAAGATTTCCAACTATGTAATACTTGTACTTACAATGATTTAAGTTTAGGCATTTTGGTCAGATCTTCGACGACTACATGTTCGAGACGCGGCGCGTCCATTATGGCTCTGAAATGAAAACCAATGATTAGGACAAGTTGTCCTCCAGGTAAGGTGACAAATCATTCAGCCGATAACAGTAACACAGGGGGAATCGAGAACCTTGGCATTTAAAAAAAAGAACCTCCTCGTGGTTCAAAGTACATCCTCCCCCAAATATAAGGCAAATCTATTTATACAAAAATCAAATATTTTAAAACTCTCAAAATCATGTAAAACAGTTGGCGATTGATCAATAATACATATAGAATAAGAAAAAAATACTTAAATACTTTGTCCCATTCGGTGTCGAGACCCTTGGTCCGTGGGGCCCTAGCGCTATTAGGCTTTTTAAAGAAATTTCCAAACGATTAGTCGACATTACTGGAGACCGAAGATCTGGCAGCTACCTTGGTCAAAGAATTAGTTTAGCGATTCAAAGGGGTAACGCTGCCAGTGTCTTCGGAACTTTACCAAAGGGGGTTCTTTTAATTATTTTATTTAGTTATTATATATTTTTTTATTTTAGTTATAATATTTAATTTTTAAGGTTTTATACTTAAATTATTATAATTTTCTTTGATATTTGAAATATAGTATAAAATATCAGCAAAAATGGCGATCCCATTTTGTTATCTCTACTAGTATTGAAATAAGAAAATGTATATTTTTTGTAACACTATTACATTTTATAAAACATCGTCAAATAACTTGCACTTTGTGTGTGACGGGCGCAGTGCGGCATTGATGGAGAATAATTTAAACTGTGTATCAGTTGTGGGTCGCCTTTAATGCCGCTCTGTCGTGTCACTTACCATCGGGTGAGCATACTGACCGTCTTGTTCACTTCGTAACGTAATAAAAAGAAAATATACTGTGGGGGCTGCTCGACCCCAGGATACCAGTTACGTATGTCAAATTCACGATACCAGTTAAGGGTTTTCCTTACAAGTGCTCGATGTCGTGGACCCGGTAGCCGGCGTCGTGCAGCGCCTTTACGTTGAGCACCGTGATGTTGGTCCTCACGAGTTCCACCATCAGCCCGCCGGCTTCGCAATGCGCCTTCCGCACTGGGTGAAACAAAATGAAACAGTTAATGGCCTGAAAAGTTCGGTAGGGAAAAAACAATGAAAAATAGCAATACGTAAATACTTAATTAACCCTTTGAACGCCAATAATAAATAAATATCCACTGACATTCACACAGCGCCATCTAGTAAGTTAAGCGTGGAGCTTGTTTTATAGGTACTAATTATTTTATAAATATATATAAATTTCTTTTTGTAAATACATACATATTATACATAGTAAATACCCAGACCAATATAAACAGTCATGTTCATGCACACAATTGTTTGTACTGCCCGGGGATCGAACCGCCTTGGTGTAGTAGTAAACGTCTTAAGCGCTACACCAAATGGGTCGCCAATGACACCGAAATGCGTGCATGACCCCCATGACCCCCTGGATCCGCCGTTGGCTTAAACCCACTACGTGGGCCCAAAGCGGGTTGGTCACCCACTAATAAACGACCAAAAAATTAACGACTACCGAGACGACTACCCATCGTTGAATTGTAGTCCAGACCGACACGGCTTAACGCCAGAATCATCTTTCTTTTCGAAAATCAGGTGATTGAGTCTGCAATGTCCTAACCAAACTGGGAAAAATCGAACAAAGTGACTTTCGTAATGCGGTCTCCCCTCGGGATCGAACCCAGGACTTCCGGATCCAAATCTAACGCTCAGGTACTAAACCACGGAGACATGTATTATGAAAATTGTTAAAAGGACTGTATATTTTTTAAATGATTAAATTTTACCTATATCGCAAAGCATACGCAACTCTCAATGTTTTAATAACATCGATTGAATGAAAATATCGATGATACTAAAGGGCGCATCGATTGATCGATCTATTTTCGAATGAAAACACTCGACGTACTGGCCGGATCTTTCGAAGCTAATAAATAACATGAGGGTTGCATATGTGTGCGTGGTAATTTCAACTTCACCAATTATCCCCGACATCTAATGAAAAATTACATAGAAAGACTAAAATGCTAAATACAATAAACATGTATTTGAGGACCAAACCCCACTATGAATATACCAGACGTAAATGAAACATGAATAATAAATGAATAAATAATAATGAATAAATAATAATAAATAAAATACATATAAATTATCACTTTATCAGCCATGATACTTGTCGGTATCATAAGAAAAAAAACTGTTTCAATAAATCCAACAGTGAATTTTGACGACCCATTGGTGTAACGGTTGAGACGTCGGCTTCTACACAAGGGTTACGGGTTCGATCCCCGGGCAGTACAAACATTTGTGTGCATTAACATGTTTGTTTGTCTGGGTGTTTTCTATTTGTAATATGTATGTATTTTACAAAAATATGTTTATCCGTTGTATAGTATCCATAATACCGGCTTCACGCTTAACTTAGACTAGATGGCTCTGTGTGAATGTTTATTTGTTTAAAAAAAGCGGTTATACAATTTCACATCATTCCCAGTTCACGAACCACGGTCACAGTCAAAGTTTTGGCGCCTAAAGTTTATTGAGTAATCAAACATTTTACGATTATGATGTAATCTCCGCAAATTGTTTGTTTGAGATGGTGTTCTAATTTTTATGACAGCCATTAAACGCGGTGTGTAACAAAGTAAGCTCAAATTTGTAAATGTCGCGGTGCGGTCGATAAAATGACAGCTTATTTTAAAAAATCTTTATTAAGTTTCTATTTAAAAGGATTTCAATTTTATGTTTTCCTTTTTAAAGGAATAATTTACAAGTTATTATTATTTAGGACGACGTAGATAAAGTACAATATGACTACGTCGGATTTATTCGAAATTAAGTCTGGAGTACCCCAAGGGAGTATCTTAGGCCCCATTTTGTACCTCATTTTCACTGCTGATATTCTCACTAACGACAAAACATCTATTGTAACATATGCTGATGATACTAGCATTATGTCAGTAAACAACAGTCCAATAATTGCATCAAAAAATCTTCAGATTCACATTAATGAAGTTGATAGATGGCTAAAGTTGTGGAGAATAGTGCAATACATAGTGCAAGTAATAGAAATATCGAAATATTGGAGAGATTTCAGACTAAAGCTCTAAACGCTAAACATTGACCTAATGTTCAGCATTCCAAATTACGTAAGCAATAAGTATGTGCTCAATAATTTGAGACTTAGCACCGTGAAACAAGAAATCGCTGCCCGTAGCCTAAAGTACCAACAGAAATTAACAATACATATTAATGCTATAGCCGCTAAACTAAAGGGAGTTGGAAGTACTTTCTACACAAGATTGAAAAGAAATAGTATACGTGATCTTTCAATAAGATTCTCCAAACAATGAGGAAAGAGGTCAATGGACCTCGTCCCATGCATATAAAATTGTAATTTTCAGAATTGAGTCAGACAACGGAACAGCCAAATGTCAGAGACAGATTGCTAGTGCCAAGCAGAATATAATAAAAAACGAATTATTTAGGTAATTGATTTGACTTAAACATTTAAGTCGGTTTTTGCTCATTTAAGCAAAATTCTTAGTTTTCTAGTTATTTGTTTACATTATCACTTTTGACCTAATAGCCAGAAAGCGTTAAATATCTACCATAGACTTAGTTATGAGTATTCTACCACGAGCATACAATCCGACTCGTTATCTAGCTAGCTAATATAGGATTACGAAACCGTTTAAGTTTGTCGTATGTATTATGAGGATCTAAGTTTTATTACCTCGGAAAAGATAACCTCAGGATTGTTATACTTAACATACCATAACATAACTCTGCCTACATTGGTTGAAAAGAGCTAGACTGTTTGAATTTTTAAACTCTATAGCCATAGATCGCAGTAGTTTTCAGTACTTTCAACTTGTACTTTACTACAGCATAGTATTGTTGTAAGAGCTATTAATGAGTTCAGATTTTCAAACTAAACAAACTTCGCATTATTTTTTTACCACAAAGACATCAGTAGCTTTTATACCTACATTCAAAAACAATCTCAGAATCTGAATTAGTTTAAAATAAATGACTTTACTTATTAAATGCATCGCTTACAGTTCTAAATTGATAGTAATCGTGAGATCATACCACTACAGTAGTGATCAATCAAAAAACAGTATTCCGACGTTGTTTATTAACACATCCGCCTTGGCAAGTTATGATAGGACTGACAGCGCGCAGGCCGCTTCAAAGGTTGAAGATCTCTGTTCTATATGTAATTAATTGAGAACTATATTTTATTGTCAAGTACTTTTACATGAATCTGTATGTTATATGCACTAATAAGCACACACGTTCAAATAAGCAATTAAACAACGTAATGTTACAATAGCCACATAAAGATAATTAAGTAATTAAAAACTTCTGTAAGTATAGATAAAAACGTCATTTATTGTGAAAAAAACTTTTTTGAACCGATTGTATATTTGCGGTACCTCGGTCCGGTTCCGATACTTATATTTTTACGGTATCCCTATCCTCCGCTTTCCTCATCAAGCAACCGTTCCTTCATGAAGTGACATCCCCGTTTAAGGTTACCTGTCCACCGCAGCGGAGCAGTACACTACGTTATAATCAACCAATAGAATTTACATAAAGTAACTCGCTAATATTTAACGCGGAAATTGTACCTACTTATGTTTTTCCTATTGGTGGATTTTACCTCAGTGTTCCAGGTTGCAAATGAATGGGTCTTATCCCATGGTCTTGGATCTGAACAGTCAATCGTCACTCTAACTTATTTTATACTTGTGCAATGTAAATAATAGCATTTTAATCATAATAAGTCTAATAAATTACAGAAAAAATATTAGCAATGTAGAGTTAAAAATCATAAATTTTAGTCATAAAATGTAAATGCTGAGCAATAAATACTTTTTAGATAACTTAGATATGAAAGTCCGGGTTGATCGAAAAATTCCATTGGCAATAAACCATTGTTTCTTATTTAAATCAGATTAGCGCTATTTACCTATCAATAAAATTAAACGCTTAAGTACCTATATCAGAGAGAGCAGTTCCATATGTTCATTCTACACCTCTGAACCATATAAGGTTTATGGGTCAAGAGTTCCACACTCACTCATTAGTATTAAATGAGTCTTGAAAATTCCTATTGATTTTTTTTTGTACCTACCTATTATATTGAAATTTTGAGCGTGGAACTGTCGCCAAAAATTTTTTTTTATTTTTATTTATTTATTTAGAAAACAAACGGTCATACATTTTTATTACTTTCTACATATATTGTTTTTACAAACAGACCTATAGTTTCCTTCATTAATCAAGTTACATATAATTAATTTGAGCTTAGCTCCGAATTAGTATTAGTGTAATGTTACTTGTACAATGTTAATTATTAGGTATAATGAGGGTTTAATTGGTCATTCGGTAAATTTATAATCCGTTATTTAGACAGGAATACAAAAATGAACAGATTGCAAAAATATCTTTCAAAATAAGAAAAAAAATAAGAGTAAGGATGATAAAAATAAATCAATTTTATTCCAGTTAACGAAAAGGAAACTTATCTCTATAATGAGAAACTAATTAAGAATAACTTAAAATAATTGAGGGACGTAAACCTACTTCTACGTGGGTTTTAAAATGATTCTAATATCAACAGAATAAGTCGAGAAGGCAAGTGCTGGGTGCCTTATAGTGAGACCTTATAGGCTTATGCCTGATTGTGATGTATAGTTGCTGTTCTGTCATTGAACTTGTAAAACTCATCGAATCGTTTGAAGAAGTTACCATAGAGTAAATATGACGATGCTATTGTCGCCTCCAAGTCCGCAAACCAAATATAAGGAGGTAATGAGTATGTCATGTCCCACTTTAATCGGTAAAGTACACAACAACTCACGACTTAGCACAACTATGCGACATCAGCCTCCCCTTGTTACACTTCAACTTTATTATGTTGGCAACAAGGTTTACACTGCGAGTGTGTTTGCCATGTATCGTAGACAATTAAGAAAATTGTGACAGGGCACGTGTCGCCATTTTTTTTCAGTCTGAATTTCTTTAGTTTTTTTTTTTGCAATATTTAACAGCGGCTACTAGCTGTTCCCCGCCTTTTTTCCTTATTATACCAGCTACCTGCCAAAAAAAGTCCCGACCAAATCAGTCCAGCCATTTCAGAGATTACCCGGAAGGAACAGACAGACGGACGAAATTTAAAAATTTGTTATTTCGTTGTATGTGTCGTTTATATTTTAAATCATATGCCTGACGAAAAAAATGGTTATTTCAATATTACAAACAGACACTCCAATGTTGTTTAAGACTAGGTGTTCCCCGCTGTATAACCCGAGATATAAGATTTTCTCCCGCAGTAAAATATAACCTAAAAAAAGGCTTCCTGAGGTCACACGACGCGGTATAGCATTGTTATAATTTTCCAAAACAAAAATTGTCGCAAATCAAATTGGCCTGTGTTTTTCCATTACATCAGCTACCTACCAAAAACGTCCCGTCCAAACCCATCCAGCCGTTCCAGAGGTTACCCGGAACATATAGACAGACAGAAATTTTAAAAATTGTTATTTTGGCATATGTATATACCGAATATATATATATATATATGTTGTCGGTAATAAATCAAGACTCGTAAGTTGCATTATTTAACCCAAATAATTTAGGAAGTTGTCAAGACCTACTAAATTTTTAAGTACTTCAGTGGATATAGGCGACAGTTGTCCCTACGTACACCAAGTGGGCTGTCTGCTTGATTTCTTACTTACATATAAAAACAAATACAATGTCCATACGTAGCGGATTTGATATCATTGTCAAGAGCAATGATGAGATCATTAAATGTCAATTGGCAACATCACCAATCTATAACTCTGAATTTGTTTACGAGCTATCGCATAACGCAACGACATTTTAAGCTTTGTATAATTTTAAAGTCGAACTACTGAAATTTAAAAATCCATTATAGGTAATGAAATTAAAAAGACGATCCATGTTGAGTCTTCGGCTATTACACGGGTTTTGGGATCGATCCCTGGCGGTACAAAATTTGTGTGTATGAACTTTTCTGGTTGTATTGGTCTGGGTGTTTTCTATGTATAATATGTATGTATTAACAAATAAAATGAATTTTTATGTATGTTTATCCGTTGTTTAAAACCCATATTACAGGTTTGGAACTAAATGGCATTTGCTACTTATGCTAATGGCTAATCCGGTACTTTTGCTATGCCCTGCAGTGGGCTGTTAAAGGCTGATGAGGAAAAGTATTGTCCAATAATGTTTAAGGTGTGGTTAATCTTTAATGCTATTATTTACTATGGATTTAGAGGTAGGTACTTGATTCTGTTAATTATCTTATCTTAGATTTCTATGATTTTATTCTGTTTGTTTTTGTTTTTTACTTTTATCTTTACAAAGTAGCGTGTTAGCTACTTGATAGAACAACACTATTATTGTGTGTTGTCAATTTGATAAACATTAGTATGTGAAAGCGATTATTATTTTCAATATTTCATACCTAATTAATACGGATATGTATTTGTTTGTAGATAAAATATTTTATATTATGGACAGACGTATTATTTACCATCACGTGAGTAGACTGGTCGTCTCGTTTAAGAACTTCATACCAGAAATAAAAACTGTTCAATTCATAACGTAAAAATATTAGCAGTGTAACAAAAATAACAATTAATGCTATATAAAAACTAGAGAAATATTTTTCTCTTATTCTGTGATACAATTTCTGTATCTCATTACTCTCAAATATATAGGAACCAATTTCAAAGCTAAACTCTTCCCGTATAATTTAGCACATCCTTGGTCTACCATTACCCCACTTTCTCGATTGCTTCATTCACTTCACGGCCAAATTGAGGCCTCCCAAAACAAATTACAGTTAAGGGCTTCCCAAAGGACGCCTCAATCAATTTGGCGACGCGTAAGCCTAATGAGTTTCATTGTTGTATCTTATTGCGTGATTGCGTGATACTTGTCATAATGCGTCACAAGCCTATAGTAGTGACTGTTGCTTCATTTCGAAGAAGATGTACAGACACGAAATGATTCCACTTAGAAACAGCTTTATCTTGGTCTCCGAAACGAGTTGCGCGTTCTATTCTTCATGAATCAATCCTGGCTGACGTATCTTATTGAAACTTTCTTCGCCAGTAGATGTGTTTAAATAACAGATCTCTCTCCCAATTTAACTGTGCGATTCATATATGAATGGAGACTGAGAGCGCTTACTATATGCAGTATTTTCACGATATAGGCACAGACTATGTTCCTTCACCGTGTGCCTTTATCGGACATAAAATAAGGTTTAAAGTATTGAGAAATATTTAACAATATATTAGGATTATAAATTATAACATAGGTATTCTACTCGTAAATATATGGGTTTAGTTCGACGAATTACTATAAACCGCAACCATGGATCGCAAGCACGCACCTGGGTAATTTTAGTGCTTAATTGAACCATGATAACATGTAGAATGGGTTGGTATCGTATAAATTCTTCCTACCATCAACCCTTTTTCGTCACAGTGAGAGATCACTTTTTCGTTAGCAATGCTACGATCCTTAAATAAATAAATAAATATTAGGTAAGTCAATACGTATTTTCCTTATACTGCAAAAGCGGCAGTTCCTTTAATCATTTACCAACCCTGTATTACCCATTTTTATGATTTATTAAATAAATATGAATTATAAAATTAATAAGATAATGACTTCGCTACTGTATAAAGGCTTCCCCAACAAGCCAAAAGGGTTCAAAGGTATCTAAAATAGAAATGTGGCACAGGAACTAAATTTCAAGATAGGTTAAAATGGCATTTAGAGTCGAGTGAAGGCCTCAGCGCTATCTCGATTGCGTTCGACACGTCACTGATAGCGGTATTTTTAATTGAATGATGTTTGCTGATGATTACCTACACAAACACTTTAAACACCAACAACTTCATCTATGGCAAGGACTAGGTTCTTTTTCAAAATGACACAGATATTCTGTGACGTTACGTTAATACTATTATTGGGTGAACTTTAGTTACAAATAGAGCGTCAGTGGCTTAATGGTGCGGACTGTTGCTCAAATTCCGCCACGTACCAATGTGTTTTCGAATTTATGAAATATTATGTACGTTATCTGATGCTCTTATGATGAAGGAAAACATCGTGAGGAAATCTGCACACGCCTGCGGAGAGATTCAAAGGTTGTGTGTGAAGTCGACCCAAAAGCTAGCTACGGTGACAGCGTTGTCTGCCATTAAATTCTGTTGAGAACAACTAGGCTACGCTAGCAGGGTCATTTCGAATCTGTCCTCGGTTTTGAAGAATGCGGTAACTTTAATTTTATTTTAAATAATATTTTGGTCAGTTCGATGCTGACAGTCGTAGGGTCATTTCATAAAAGCTATCAGTAGTAGTTCAAATTTTTGGTACTTAACTATTAAAGACGAAAGCCTTTTAGCAATGCGTGCTACCCGTGCGAACATATGCAGCTAAGACACGGACACTGGCTGCGGGATTGGTTCACAAGTTCATTATAGTCACTCAACAATAGAGCGAGTTATGCTCAGCGTCTCTCTTAGGGATAAGATCGGAAATGATTTAATCATTTCTGATCTAAAGTTACGTGTTAAGTTAATGATCTAAAGTTACCGACATAGCCCGCCGGATCGGCAAGTTGAAGTGGCAGTGGGCGGGTTGCAAATCCGATGGCCGTTGGAGCAGACGAGTTCTGGAGTGGAGACCGCGTCTTAGCAAGCATACCCTCCGGCCCGATGGACCGACGACTTGTGAAAGGTCGCTGGTGGAGGCTGGATTCGAAAAGGGGGAGACCTATGATCAGGAATCGACTGCGATAGGTTGAAGAGAACTATTTACAACATTCGACGATAGAATTAGTCGTAATTAAATGTTGATTGTTAAATCAGCAAAAGAACATTGGTATCATTGCTATGCACGTATTCTTTTAAATACAACTTTACGACATGTAATAATAAAATGGCATTAAGATTGTTCATATGATAAGCACTTTAAAGAAAAACGTATGTATGAGTAGGTACATAACATTATAAGTTGATCCAATTTTACGTGAAGAAAATTGCTTTGAAATTTTCCGTTTCCATAAGTTGACCTAGAATTATAGATTGTTTGGGTATCAGATAATTATTATTTATTACGTACAAATAAATAAATAAACAAAGAATAGCATATGCATATCATTACTCATCAAAGTATGGGTACTCTACGTAGACAAAAACCTACTCATTGATTCAACGATTTAAGTGACAAATTGTAATGTTCGTCAACGCTCACCATTTCTTTGCAACTTAGATAAACAATAAATTAAATGTTTATCAAAGCTGTGCAACGATATAAGTTTACCAATTCTTTTTCATCATCATCAGCTCATTAAACGTCCCCACCGAGGGGCACGAGCCTACACTATAGGGTGATTAGGCCTTAGTCGTCCACGCGGTCCAGTGCTGATTGGACGACTTCACACACAACCTTCGAATCTCTTCGCAGGCGTGCATGAAGGTTTCCTCACGGCGTTTTCCTTCACCGTAAGAGCGTCGGATAACGTACATATTTTCGAAAATTCGAAAATACATTGGTACGTGTCGGGATTTGAACCTCAGCCCTCCGGTGCAAGAGTCCACACCACTGAGCCACCGAAGCTCTTATTCTATAATGATCGCATTATATCCAGAAGATAGTAAAAACCGAAGAACTATTAAGGTAACGTCGTGAACAGCGTTACGTTATGGGTAACCCATTCGATCATAGATCTTCGATGACGACCCATTTGGTGTTGCGGTTGAGAGTTCCGGGTTCGATCCCCGGGCAGTACACACATTTGTGTGCATGATCATGTCTGTTGTAATCCCGCGTGGACGACTTAGGCCTAATCACCCTATACGGGTAGGCTCGTGCCCTCGGTGGGACGTTTAATGAGCTGATGATGATTATTATAGAATCAATACCGACATGCGTTATCGTATCTTTCAACCAGTTGGTTTCCACTAGCAATTATTTTAGTGAAAGAAATACGATTTAAACACGTAAAAGATTCCAAATAACTAGTAGCGGTTCTATGTACACACAATTTAATAACTTGTTTAGCAAACTTAAGGTTACGTACATTACACGGTAAATTAGGTTGCAAAGCAATTAAAGTATTAATTTTTTATCTCCCTAATACATTTACAGTCTTGTGTTTGCTACTCGTATTTATTTAGAGTGACTCTTTGTGTTAATATAATAAAAACACAAGTGTACTGTTGCCGACTTGGTTATTGCGGCGACAAGATCTCGGGTTCAGACCCCGTTTTAAACATAAAAATGTTGACATGAGCTTTTTTGAGTTGCTATCCTTCTAAGCCTTGTGTGTTGCTTGTGTTAGTGTTGATTTTTTGGGAAAAAATGTTACCATTAATTTAGCAGTTAGCCCATTTGTTGAAAACCTGATGGTAAGCGGCAATTGAAGCCTTGGAATTGCATAACCTGGGGGATTACCATAATCTCTTAAGAATAATTATAATGATACGTCAGCATTTTTGTACCAGAAAAGACAAAGTAATATTATTGTAACACTGTTTTAAGAGATGGCGGTAACCTCCCTGTGTGTTACGTAAGTGTAACGTAAAATTCTACATTACATTATTTTCCCGACGACCCATTTGGTGTAATGGTTGAGATGTCGGCTCTCACACCAAAGGTTTTGGCTTCGATCCCTGGGCAGTACAAACATTTGTGTGCATGTGTGTCTGTTTGTATTGGTCTGGTTTTTTCTGTGTATTATATGTATGTACTTAAAAAATAATGTATATATAAGTTTGTTTATCCGTTGTGGCGCTGTGTGTTTGTCTAGATATATGTTGATATTCTGTGTCTATGTAGATATTTATTTATTTATAGACACGCAGGGTTAGCCTACTTTGCTGTCCAGGAGGGTTACTGTCATCTCGTAAAACAGTATTACTAATTTATCAGCATTTTTGTACCAGAAAAGACGAAATAATATTATTTTAATTCAGTAGCGTGCGTAGAGATTATGAGTACGGTATGCAAAGTCAGTGAAAGTAATCGCAAAAACAATAAATCATTTATGTTTTTGTCAAAATGAGTGCTGTTGATGAAAGCGAATCGCTTTAGTTTCAAATCTGTAGTGAATAATGGGCGAATAAGTTAGAATCATTTAGGTGTGTTGGCGATTTTCCGGCTTGCTGGACGCACAGGGTATGTGCTGCTTATTTGCATATATGGAGTACACGCCACTGTTGTAATTCTGTTTTAAGATGGCGGTAAGCACCCGGAACACGCATTACCAAAAGTTGAACGGTCATGATGGGTGAGATTTAGGTACCCACAGGTATTACAAGCATTGCAACACTACAGTCATTTCGAACAGAGGTATCGTTTGAATAGACCCACGATACCGCCAGGGGTCATCATCATCAGCTCATTAGACGTCCCCATCAAGGGGCACGAGCCTACCCGTATAGGGGTAAAGGTCTTAGTCGTCCACCCGGCCCATTGTGGATCGGCCGACTTCACACAACCTTTGAACTCTTCGCAGGCGTGCGCAGGTTTCCCCACGATGTTTTCCTTCACCGTAAGAGCGTCGGATAACGTACATATAATTGCGAAAATTCGAAAACACAGTGTCGGGATTTGAACCTGCGCCTTTCCGATCGGAAGGCGACAGACCACACCATTAAGCCACCGACGCTCCATCACTCAGGATATCGCGGGTCCGAACCGAAAATAAAAACCCTCTTTTACACCCTACCTTTATTTGCCCGGTAATAACAGTGAAACAGTCGATGGGTAAAATGGAGGTTAACACAACTACTTACTAGTATCGATTGGTTTACACGTGTTCTTCTAATTCTATGTGAAGGCAAATAGTATTCTTAAGATGATTATAATTGTATTAACTGCTTTTGTCGAACTGATTTACACAGGGTATTGTCACGTTATTGTTTTCTTTGAAAACTTTTAAGCTAAATTATAGTTCATTGAAATATTTTGTTACATACCAAACATTGCAAAGCCAAAAATGTGGATTTTTTTTTATTGTAAAGTATTGTACGTTATTAAAAAGTACTCTATACTTAATAAGTATAATAAATTATGCGAAAGTACTTTTTGCAAAATTTCATTTATATTAAAGCCAATTAAAGCCGTAAGTTTCCTTTATACGAAATTTATCAATGAATGCTTAGTAAAGATATATTTTTAATACAAACTGCAATTAAAAATATATCTTTGAATTGAAAACGAAAAACTAAAATGTACTTAATTTTTATATTGTGTCATTTTTGCTTCCCTTTACGGGTAATAAATAAGGTCATTTAAAGACAGTATGTACTTTAAATGTAATAGAGGTGACAACCCTATATCATATCGTACGTACTACGAGTCGTCCGGTCCTCTTTGCCGAGGCATGGCTCTATCACTTAGTGTATGTAATGGTTGAAACTTCGGCTAGTACGAGTACACCGTGCAGATATGTAACATATCTGTTTGTATTGATCCGCGTGTTTCTACTTTCTATGAATGTACTTACAAAAAAAGTATATAACTTCAGTATCAGCTGTTTAGAACCCATATGGACGACGAAATTGTGGAAACAGTTTCTGCCGGAGATTTTTCCTGAGCGATACGACGTAGCGAATTTCATGAAAAAAGCGTATTCCCTTTTGAAAGGCCGGCAACGCATATCAGTGCCCTCTTGTATTGCAAATGTCGTTTGCCTGATATAACACAATAAAAATACTGCAGGCTTAATGCTTAGTTTGGGATAAGTGGCGCGGGTGAGTGTCTGGTGATATTTATTTTAAAAAGAATGTGGTATTCTATTAAAAACTTCATCTGATCTCTGGCTGGTCCTTTGTTAACTTGTTATCTCTAAGAGTTATGGAGCCGTAATCTGTCAGTCACGACATGTCATATAGCGCTTGTACAACGAATTTTCGAGTTACGTACCATGCGGGATGTGCGCAGTACTAAAATATATTAATACATACTAATATTATACAAATAAGTTTATTTAAAATCAAAATTCAGTTTATCAAAGAAGACTTACGAATATCAAATGTAATCAAGTACCACGTAAGTACAGCTTTTTTTTATAATAATAATAAAGTTTATTTCATAAGTTTAGGAACACTTTTACATTTTATACAATTTTCAGTTAACGTAACATAAATAAACAGTTTAAGAAACCTTTACCTCCCGTGCTCGTCAATAAACGGTGTTACGGCAAGGTAATTGATCCCCATCCCATTCGAAATACAGGTCATTTTTGCGCATATAGTGCGTGTCATCGAATAGTACCTATGCCGTTATGTTGGCGCCTTGTCTGTTAATGTCATTGGTACCATAAGACGCTCCCCTACGGGACCTACGTTTTGTTTATTTACTTTTATTTTCGACTGAGATCATGCCTAAAACTTTGAAAAGCGGTGAAAATAAAACTGAATAAACAAACCCACGGGACCGTCTTATCGTACCATACCAATAACGTGGTGCCAACATAACGGCAAAGGTACTATTCCATGAAACGCACCATAGAAACAAGAAACTCAGTAGTAACTCTTCAAAAATATGGTACCAATTAACTAAACTATATGTCTCTTGTGTCTCTTATCACAGCGTTGGGCTTTGTAACCTGGAGGTCGTGCATTCAAATCCCGCGCGGAAACATCACTTTGGTATATTTTTCTTAGCTTCGTAAGAACATTGCAGATTGAATCACCTCATTGTCCAAAAAGTTTTTCTTTTCATCTTCCGAGGGCACGTTAAGCCGTCAACCCCGCCTACAATCTTAGGCAGATAGTCGGTAACACACACCAAAAGGCCTGTGTTCTGCAGTAGGCCGTTATAGGCTGATGATGATGAAACCTGTTTTGAATCGATTGCAATCCGCTGCTGGACATCATTTTGCGCCAGATATTCTAGTCCTCCACTTTTCTCATCCACCATACTAGTCTTAAATATTTCCACTTTAATCTCTACAATAGGATTTTGAGTAATCAACAATAATTGGAATACCAATTATTGGTTATTCGGAATCCTTTAATCCTTATCTCCTATACTTGCCTCCATGTCGTAATTTTTCGCACTTCCAAAACTACAATGAGATATATGATGATATAAAATCTGCACTTTGGAACCTGTGCGTTGACTGGGCAATATACACCATACTGTAGACTAGCATATTGTGTAGTAATAGGTCATAACCCTCGCTTCCATGTGCTAATGTATTAACATGAGACTGATATCAAACGTCAGACCAACGAACGTTGTTCTGGCAACCTGCCAGCACGCACTACCAAGCTAGATTTCGATCTAAAGAAATAAATCTAAATAAATATCCACTGACACTCACACAGCGCCATCTAGTCCCAAACTAAGCATTAGCCTGTAACACGGATACTAAACAACGGATAAACATACTTATATTCGATTTTTTGTTGTTATCCCAATTTATTCATCCGATTACATCAAAAGGCCGTCTTTTTCGAAATTTCTTGTTGCTGTTGACCTCAGATGGCCTTTATAAGCTCACCGGGCGAGCGCAGCCTTACTGCCTTCCACATAAACTGACGAGTACAGTTTTTCGATATAAAACTGAAATACCCTGTTTAACGGAAATCAGCACGGAAAAAAAGCTTTTGATAAGGCAACTCTTATATTGATATTTATCACCATATAGATATTATTAAGGGATTTTGAATGTAAAACATCATTGATAGTGTGAAAATCGTGCAAATTTAAATGACTTAATCAGTCGAACTTAAAATTGTGTAAGTCTGTTAATGGTGTTTTAGCTAGTTGACGGCAGATAGCTTCCCTCAGTTATAAGTAAAAATGTAAAGAGTTTAAGAGATTGACATTAATTCCATTATCCAATCATCATCATCATCATCAGCTCATTAAACATCCACCGGGCACGAGCCTATCGTATAGGGTGATTAGGCCTTAGTCGTCCACGCGGGCCCATGCGGATTGGACGACTTCACCACAACGACCTTCGAATCTCTTCGCAGGCGTGCATGAAGGTTTCTTCACGATGTTTTCCTTCACCGTAAGAGATAACGTACATATATTTTCGAAAATTCGAAAACACATTGGTACGTGTCGGGATTTAAACCTCAGCGCTCCCGGTAGGAAGGCGACAGTCCACACCTTTGAGCCACCGACGCTCTACGAGATTATCCAATATCGGACACATCGGAGAGACAAAGCCAAAAAGAGGCCCACTCCACCTCAACATCTGCATCTTAAAGAAGTGCATCGGTGGTGGCCCATGAACATCGCTAAATGTATTAATTTTATGTCTAATTGTAATAATGAAGAGTAAGACTTAAATAATGTAAGAGTTATTGCTACTATTATTATATAAATATAAAACAGAGAGAGAGAGAGTATTTATGATGTTATTTATTCCCTTTATTTTATATAACTCACCTCCCTACTTTACCTAATGTAAATATTTAGTTATTTTAATTCTGACTGTTATCCCATTCCCCCTTTAACCAATTCTTTTGCCCCATGCGCGGAGCACTAACATAATATTATATAATGTTAGTGCTTCGCGTAATAATTAACAATTAAATTACAAAATAATCTTCAACTAAAAAGAGTACAGACCATGAGTCTGTAGATGTAATTTTATTAATAAAAAATATATATATATCGGACACAAAGTTACCGGTGTATCAACGACATGCAATTACTGGTAATCCCAACAAATGGCACTGTCTAACTTTCATGTGAGCTTTTCATTAATTTCAGTCTTATCGTCAAGGGTTAAAGATCAATGTTGATGGAGCAATAGTTCATGTGCCGTAAAAAGGGTAATGATGTGGCATGTTATTAGACAAGCCCGTGTCTAGTGCGCTAACTAAAAAGGCTTTATTATCTTTGCGTTGATGTCATACAGAATACCCTATGCTATCCTAGTAACATACAATTTATCATATCTATGCTTATATTAAATCATGCATTTTGAACATAGATAATTATAATATACACTGACATTCACACAATTCCATCTAGCTCTAAAGTAAGTATCTATAGTATATAATATTTGCATTTGTTCTAAATAAATAATATTATACATGAGAGCGCCGGTGGCTCAATGGTGTGGACTATTGCATTCTGATCGGGAGGGCTCAAATCCCGGCACGACCAATGTTGTTTCGAATTTACGAACTCATGTGTACCTATTTTATCCGACGCACTTAAGGTGAAGGCAAATATCGTGAGGAAACCTGCGCACGCCTACACGAATAGGTTCAAAAGTTAAGCGTGTAGTTAGCCAATCCGAGCTAGGCCCGCGTGGATGACTAAGGCCTATACACCCTATAAGGGTAGACTTGAACTGATGATGATGACTTTACAAATATGGAATGACTACCAGCAGCGGTATTTCTTGACAAATATGACATAGGAACCTTTAAGCAAAGAGCGTATTCCTTCTAAAAGGCAAGGCACCGGTGGCACTTCTGGTGTCACCGTTGTCTCTGGGCGGAGGTGAACACTATCCATCAGGTGTCTCTCTTGCTCTTTATCTCGTTTGCTCCCTATATCATAAAAAGCCCTTGGTGTAATGGCCGACATTCAATTTACAGCACATGGGTCCAGTAAATTGAGGCTTTAGATAAAAGTACTTACTCATTGTAAGGAATTCGCACTGCATTCGTAACTGTGATAAACAATATCACAATAGCCCGATAAGCTTAATTATTCATGCCTACCGCAATTAAGCGGTTTAAAATACTTTGAAGAATTGTTTGATTTACGCGGCAGGTGATTGAACTGATAACAATTAATCGATACTTTGATAAAGGTTGAGTTCAGAATAAAGATTATTTAGCTTCTACATAATATAAATATAAATACACACTGACACTTACACAGCGCCATCTAGCCCCAAACTAAGCATCAGCCTGTAATGGACCCACCAAAAACATTTCATGTAAAATGTTGCCAAACGCAAGGGCGTCTTTCCCCTAGGTGCAGGGTGTTCGTTGCACACGGGCGCCGCGTGGTAGGGGCGCCGAGCGCCGCTTGCGTTATGAGTTCCTCCGAGGAGCGCGCGCTTGCTAGGGGCACTAGGGTAATGTTTGAGACGGCCCTGCCAAGACGACCACATATGGTTTGCCTTGTGAAAAAGATATCAGATCTTATGTAGAGCCAAGCTTCTGACTCTACACAGCCTAAGTCTACGAACCGTTACATAAACAAATTATACATTAAAAATGTAAGGCTTCGCCGTTTCGCTACCGTCCTGCAGGTGATGCGAATATTTATTTTCTGATTTAAACTAAGTAACAGGTGCATCCGACGCTCTCACATTGAAGGAAAACATCGTGAGGAAACCTGCGCGCACCTACGATGATTTTCAAAGGTGCGTGAAGTCGGCCAGTCCCTATCGATACGGATACCGATGATGATCTCCATCATTGAGCGTCGGTGGCTCAATCGTGTGGACTGCTGTCCTCCTATCGGGAGGGCTGAGGTTCAAATCCCGACACGTACCTATGTGATTTCGAATTTTCGAAATTATATGTATGAGGAAACCTGCGCAAGCCTGCGAAGAAATTCAAAGGTTGTGCGTGGAGTCATCCTATCCGCACTGGACCCGCGTGGACGACTAAGGCCTCTACACCTTATAGGGGTAGGCTCTTGCCCCTCGGTGGGGACGTATACTGGGCTGATGATGATGATGATCTCCATAAGAGATGTCTATCATACACTTCTATTCAACCTATCGCAGTCCACTGCTGGACATAGGCCTCCCCCATTATGCGCCAGATATCCCGGTCCTCTGCTTTCCTCATCCAGCCTCCACAAGCGACCTTTCGTAGGACGTCGGTCCATCGGGCCGGAGGGCGTCCTACGCTACGCTTGCTAAGACGCGGACTCCACTCCAGAACTCGTCTGCTCCAACGGCCATCGGTTCTGCGACATACCTACGTGACCAGCCCACTGCCACTTCAACTTGCTGATCCGACGGGCAACTTTAGTTCTCTTACGGATTAAATCATTTCAGATCTTATCCCTAAGAGAGACCCATACTCTCAATCATATACTAATTTACGCACATGCATTACTGTCACGCTTACGCACGTAGGAAATTATTTACATGATAAGTACCTAAATTGCAGTTCTTATTGTGTACCTAATTAAACTTTTCTGTACGTTATCTACATACAATATATTAGGCGACGCCAAGTAGTGAATTGGAACATTATAAATAAAGATATTTCGTAATGTAATTAATTTAATGTATCCCGCCTTAACCTTTAGTAATGAAGAAAACCTCAACTGCTCATACTCCACAAAATATGTAAAAAACGAAACGATAAAAGACGAAATAATTAAAGAAACAAATAATGTAAATTTTAGATATAAATAAAATCAATCTAAAATGTATATTTTAGAATATTTTAAGTAAATTCAGGGCTGCCCATTAAACTTAGTACTTACCCATTTAGTATCTTACTACTAATCTCGTTGAAGTGAACAACCAAGGCAACCTACTCGTACTCGTATATTATACTAAACAAGTGGGCTTTAATTTCACATTTTTCTTTTTGATTTGAAATATAAGAACAGGATTCATTGTGTGGATAATCACATTTCCTTTTTAGTTTAGTATTTATACTTTTAAGTTATTAATCTTGAAATAAGTAAGTGATAAAGATTTTTTTAAAACATTTAACATCCGAATTAGACAGGCATTGCTTACAATAGCTGAAATAATACTTATCATATACACAATAGGCCCCAACTATGTAAGCAACATTGACCCTTATCAAAATCAAAACAGAAAGCCGATAGGGCCGTGAAACTAAACCAATTTGACAGTGTGCCAAATAATTGTACATACCCATTAGGAAGATGCAGACGCTCAAAACTTTTCGAATCCAAAAAACATTTCCTTAGACACAATAAAACAATCTCACAAATATTCATGCATCTCTATAATTTTACATTGTATTTAAATGCAAGTTAATCCTTAATTGAACACATTGTTTATATCTCAGACAACTATCACTGATATCATAATTGATGTACGATACTCGTTGCAGTAAATTTCGCGGTATTTCAGAACACTAGAAAACGTGCGCGCTCGGCGGTGTATTCCTTGCAACTGATAGGCAATTTGTTTGACCCATACCAGTCTCAATTGTAAGACATCGCTCCACGGAAAACGTCAATTAACGTATTGTACACAAAAGCAACACGTAAATTGTTATTAATGATGCGAAAGAACTTGGCGGCGTTCTTATTAGTTCGTAAAGAACTCATCACTCACTTCTTGTTATGTCAAGATACATTAAAACATCAGGAGACTTGAAGAAATGATAATTGGGCTGAATACTAAGTGCAAAAATTAATCTTAAAGGCGTATGTAATTTATGAACTCGGAAACCAAAACTACTGACATACCTGTAGGTATGTTAGTAGTTTACAACATATTACATTACAATATATATATATATATATAATATATATATATTATTCTACATGCTCAATTAATATGATGACACGCATAGGGTTACCAGATAAAACAATCAAAAGACCGGAGAAAAGGCTTGAGTTCCATCGAAAATTCCATAGATTTTATACAGAAATAGAATTATCTCCCAATAACGTATTATTAGCGTTTTATACCAGAGTAAGACATGAGCTAGAGCTAGAGCAATTTTCACAATTCGTACGCAAAGCACTGGCGGGTGGGTGGAATATGATTTTCGTAGTTTGTTTAACTTAGTCAAATAAGTATCTTTTCACTTGTGTTCAATAAACATTCTAGGATATCACGAGTATTGAAAAATCTGGCCGCAATCTTGTGGAAAGTCGAAAAATCTTGAGTTCTCAGGACCGTATGGTAACCCTAGACGTATAAGGCAAGAATACTCTTTTTTGCTTTTTTCTGGTAGCTCTCGGCCAAGTTCTAGTGCGTTAGATTAAAAATTGTTCAATTCAATGAATTATCGCAATATCGAACATTATGATAATTAACAAAAATCTATGGTTTGATATCCCTCGGCGCTTCTTAGGAACTTTTAAGGCTGAGAGCCAACTGTACTCGATAATTTCCCGGTGAAGCTGAAAAGGCTATCTGCGGTGAACAGCTGTAGTCAGTTCGGAAAAAAGTTTAACCTTAGAGAGCTTAGTACGCTGTCTAAGGTTAAACTTAACACCCACTCATACGCATTGTGGTTTTGGGCCGATCTTCCCGTAGCCTGGGGATTGCCTGAGCCACACATTAGGACATTATATGATGGTCTATTGATGGACTTAGCCAAAAAAGAGATCATCATCATCAGCTCATTATAGCGTCCCCACCACAGACATCCGATTATACAATTAGACTGGACAAGCCGCCAAGTTTATAGGCAGTCCAGTGTCGCAATTTCTTTTCGGTTCTTACCTGTGAAAGTTATTATATTACTTGGTAAATTTAGTAATTCATTGCGATGATGGCATGTTACAATTACACAGGATGGCATTTTGGAAAAAAACGGTAATTTCTTCTCATATTCGTGCGTCTTGACTCGTCTCACAAAGCGTAAACTGGCAGCCAGTGTATGCTCGTTGAGCTTACATTTGTCGCACTTTAAACGCGGCTTGCCCCATCTCCTGTATTGGGAAATCTGTGGTCACCACAGAGGGGCACGAACCTACCCGTAACGGGTGTATAGGCCTTTGTCATCCACGCGGGCCCAGTCCGGATTGGCTGATTTCACGCACAACCTTTGAAATTCTTCTTAGTTGTGCACAGGTTTTCTTACGATGTTTTCCTTCACCGTAAGAACGTCGGTAAACGTACATTTTCGAAAATTCGAAAAGACATTGGTACGCGGCGGGATTGAGCATTGAGCCACCGACGCTCATAAAAGATGATATTAAAAATATTCTTTACTTTTCTCTCATTGCTACGAATATGTATCCTGATAGTAAAACATACAATATACCAGTATACTATCGCGTAAGTAAGTATTTGTTTAAGACACAAATTGAACGAATTATTAAGATGTGTGTGAATGATGATTTTTTATAAATAAACGTGAATAAATTGGTTCACCAAAAAATCCAACTATTTCCCACCTACGTATCGAACAAATTATATTTACTAAACTCTTGTGTCATTGACACAAATTTTGTCGCCAGTTTTTCAATATGTTCTAGAGCTTATTTTCTAGAGCCGTATTTTGGCACGTAGTCAGCAGTACCTGAGTGACAGAAAAACGGACCGTGGTGGGTTCAATTCCTACTAATTTTCTTTTTTTACAATTAAGGTTGGTACAGATTCACCGGGCAATTAGCAAGCGCAGATGGCTATCAGACTTACGCAACAAAAACTTCTTAATCAAGATTTAAAATGTTTTTATTATATACATGGATTTTTATGTGTATATGACACAAGATTTTGATATAAAAGGATGATGATTGATGATTGATTATATATTTAAATAAAACGATATTTTAACACTACAAACGTAACGAGCTTTTAGTAATACCCACGATAATATTATGATACCAAGAAAAGCTATACATTACGTATTCAATGTCTAAATATTTATAAAATATATAAGATGAATTGCGATGCCATGAAGTTAATAGCAAACGCATATATTATTTGTATTGAAAATTGCATGAAATATGGCGTATATCTCACGCACGTATTACTTGGCACTTGTCCAAAGCCCTAGTTTGAATATGAACTGTAAAAATGAATGGCTTCTATTCGTAGAGAAACACGGTTTTAAAATATATCTCTTGAAATGTATGAATTGTGTGATATATGTATCAATTTTTTTGACCGTCTGTGTGTTTAATTATTATGTTGGATTTTACAGTACCTATGTTTTATATTTGTTTGTTTCCTACTGAATGATGAGCGAAATGAACGAACAATGTGAAGATAGGTACTATCCTGTCCCTCGCGTCATTTTACGTCCGATAGTTGTAGTTGTCGTCGAAGTCCGTGTTCATTAGATAGATCTCAATTTTCTTAATAATACTGCCGTGATTTTTGAGATAATACTTATATTTATTTTTAAATGGTCTTTAAAAGTGGCGTACATATGACTATGCTATTATTATTTGACTCTTTTTGGGTACGATTGCGTTATTAAGTCTTTAAACCACAGATTTCCCAATACAGGAGATGGGCAAGCCGCGTTTAAAGTGCGACAACTGTAAGCTCAACGAGCATACACTGGCTACCAGTTTACGCTCTTGAGACGAGTCAAGACGTACAATATTAGAAGAAATTACCGTTTTTTTCCAAAATGCCATCGTGCAATTGTAACATGCCATCATCGCAATGAATCAGAATTACCAAGGATATAATAATGGCACAGGTAAAACCGAAATAAATTGCGACACTGGACTGCCTATAAACTTGGCGGCTTGTCCAGTCTAATGTATATTCTGATGTCTGTCTTTAAACCAAACTTTTCCTGTAAAACATAAACAACACTTATTTCTAACATAATATTGTAAGACGTTAATCCCTGAGGCAAAAAACCTTAAAATATTTTAAGAGCGGTCGATGTATTAAGACAATTTATTGTCTAAGTTTTAGTATAATCTGAAAGTCGACTAATTAAATATATTTTCTTTGTATTGAAATTTAAACAGTGGTTAATTCTTCATCAAACCACAAATCTGTAAAGTCTATATTGTTAAAATAACTTGGCACCACGCCTGCTCTACCACTGTAGACCAACACGTTAAAATTTTGAAATTTATTACAGAATGCTCGAACGTGTGCCATTCAACTAATTATTAAATTTATAAGACATTGTAAAGAACATTGTAAGAATACTATACCTTACTAGTGGATGATAAAATAATAGGTTCTTTTATACTTTAGTTCCAGTAGAGTTATCATTATCAGTAACAAGAAACACACAAATGTAGAATCGTTTTATGCGATTGCTTATTGACGAACTTTAACCGGACGCGCTAGCTTCTGTAACCTTGTAAGGTACTACTGCTTCGCTAACCGATTGATCATCATCATCATCGTTTATTATTTAGTCAACTGGCATCCTTCAACCCGAAACAACTATTTAACTAGCGGGAGAATTGGCGGTGATTCTATTTTTCTTGCGTATGATCTTATACCTTAACGACCTCTATTAAAGTTCTTAATTGTACCGATCCGATTTCATTCTTTCAAAACTGATCCTCTGAGGTCTAGACAAAGTCTCGTTATAGACATCCTCACACATTTATATAACGCTCAGACTTTATATTACGTTGCATTGTCTAAGTGTTTATAGCGATTCAATTTTTTCGTTAGCTTTATGACTGGATTAATCACCACGCTGACCAATTGTGCATTGACAACATGGCTTTTTAATGAACACAAATACCTGTCTTTTATTATTTTGCTAGCACATGATTTTATTCTTTAACTAGTACTAACATACTTACTTAGCGTAAAAATTACAGTGGCCTTAAAAGTAACAAATCGTGCTTACGTTACGTAGATTCTATTATCTTTTTAGAAAACTTACGATACTAAGGTAGCATTTACTTAATATTCATTTTAAATGAATAATATGTAGTAGTACGGTATCATGAGAATATACCTAGTATAAATAATATAAAACAACGAAATGTATGAACGTAGTTTTTTAAAGTTTAGTACAGTTTTGAGTACAGTTAAGAAACCATGGGGTCATGTCAAACCATTTTGTTCATGACCCCTTTGTTGCTTAACTGTATTATGTCAAAGTATCCGTTCATTGGTTTCAATGTTTAATGGTATTCGGATATGTGAAAAAACATTATTACAGCCTATTATGTCCACTGCTGAACGAAGGCCTCCCCTCATGATTTCCACGCGGACCGATCCCTAGTAGATATCATCCATCTGCTATCAAACACCTTAACCACACACGGCGCACATGTATTTTATTATATTGTTATTACTAAATTGTTTCGTAAAATAACGAAGAAAACCAATCAGTATGTTGGAGACAAGTTATGGATATCACCAGCCATCTGTTAATTATTACGGCAGTGTTTTAGTTTTCAAACAGTTCCTAATTCTTTATGACTCATGTCGCATTAACTGCTTACATTTTTTATACTGAAGAAGGAATTTTCAATAACAGTTTAATCAAACTATTTTTAAAACAACAATCCGTTAAAAGATAATATATTTCGTTTATCTTGTTTATTGCACTCCCGATAAGTATCTTTCGATTAAAACTCGATAACTAAGTGCTTCAAACTGTGTATCTATTGACAAGTTACATTTTAACATTGATAATAACAAGCACATGCAGATGAAAGTAGACCGACTTAAATTATTGAAAGGGTTTTTATTGTATTTTTTGTTACCTACACCGAAGTATCTAACTACTAAAGGATTTTTACCATGTTTGAAATTGGTCATATTTCTAAAAAGCGATTTTATTAGAACTATAAACCCAGATAATCTTAAAAGTGACTGCAACACAGCTAATGCAGTCATTGCATTTTCTGTATCTATGCTATTTTTGTGAGCTAATAAAGATACTACTTGAATACTTTACATAATTTGACACTACAATTTTGATTTTGTAAGATATAGGTCATCATCATCAGCTC
>PQWD01007179.1:0-16574 GCA_019425675.1 Leucinodes orbonalis
AGGGGCTAAATGGCGCTGAGTGAATGTCAGTGGATATTTATATTAATATTATTAATCTTTTGATGTGGCCCACAGCGCGTTCCTCGTAATACATTTTAAGGTTATTTTTTATTTTTTAATTGACAGCAGCAATAAATAACTTCTTTAGAAGGTAAAATAATCATTCATTATTTAATTTAATTAGACGATTGATTAACCCTTCGAATGTCAGGAATCCAGATATCTATTGTTTCTGACGCCTTTAGGTAGCATTGGCGTACGAAGGGTTAAATTACGGGATCGTTAAGCTAGCACCGCTAGTTACTACATACGTCGACCAAATACATAATTATCAAAGAAAATTAATTAAAAAAAAAACACGATCTATGTGCAATATACCGCAATGTATTCAACTAGCAAGTATGTAACACCAACCTTGAAGAGGATGTTGCCCCAGTAGGTTGCGTATTGTTATATATAAAGCTTTAATTAAAATTCCGTTAAATATTGACTCATAGCGGTAGGTATTGCCGGTAGTATTTTATAAATCCACACACCACAAAGTTTCAAGGATTACCATTCCGGTAATTGTACCAGATACCATACTTTATTTTATTATTTTTTACGATACCAAGTATACAGGGCTGTCAAGACGGTCACCTATGTAAGTGATACGCCTGCCTACAGAGTGGCCTTGATGGAGACCAACAACTGATGGACAGTTATTATTCTCCATCAATGCCGCATTGCGCCCGACACCGAGACAACAGATATTAGGACTTTATATACCCGGAAATTCACTGAAAGTTCAAGTATGTCTTTTAATGAAAGGCATTACTAAGTTCTACTAAGTTTCTCGCCGAAATCTTCTAAGCAGAAGCAACTTTTCCGAAGTGGTGATAGATTCAACTATTTTAATTCTTTGTATTGGGACATTCAATGTTGTTTTAGTCTTTTAGGCTTCATTGAAAAGTGAAATTTGTGATTCTATAATAAAATGTGAAATTATCATTAAATGTAATGTTTACCTGGTAGTATATGTGAGTGTGTCCGTGCGGACGACCTGATACCTATATGAGGAGGTTTCTACTTGGACCCCTTAATGTCACTTTTACCTAAGCTTTCTGTAGACACATCTTTTCCCTACGTTACAGTTTTTAGTGTTAGTGCTTTGAGTATATGTATAGAGCATCAAGTGTATCAGATTACGACTCGAAACTCTAAGCGAACGTAATTCAGGCAGTTTTTGTCCGACAGTGAACTGAATGAAACAGTGAAATTTACCAAAAAATACGGTCTGTTCTGCATTTTATGCCTGGGCATTTGATCACAGTAGAAAAACAGTCACTATATAAAGTGACTATTCTTCGACAATACCCGGTAATTTCACTAGCTACAATGCACGCATCTTGAAACACAAAAGTGCATAATATTCGTGTTTCACGGACGGACGGACGATATCTGGCACTGAGGAGGTACTACCACTTAAGTAAATGTGTCCTGCCCACTGCCGCTTGACCTAATCTAATCCTGTAAAACTTGTAGATTTCGCGAGCCCATTTCAACCGATGATTTGCGTGCCAATTTGAGCAAGGTGTATAATTTATCAACGAATACGATATGCAGATATTTGTAAAAGTTCATTACAATTGGAGTTTCCATTTATTTGCATATAAAAGGGCAATCATCGATGCGTGTGCTACTAACTTCAACGATGGCTGGCAATAGTTTATTTATTACTTTCTTAGGCTGATTCGATCATACTAGTTGAATTATTAATTACGAATGAAAATGAGATGAGAGATGCTAATGAATCTGGTTTATTGCATATTCTATGTCGTTAAGGATTTCGCAATTCGGACACACTGAGAAAAATTGCGTTTTTTTTTAAATAAAGAGGTCCAAACATACAAAAGATAGGGCAACATATTAAAGAAAATTTGAAAAACAAGACTTCTTGAACTATTCAAGGACGAGTGCACTAACGTTTGCATGTTTGTTAAAATGATTTTCCTAAATAAGTGTCATTAAAGTATCGCGAAAAAAAACAATATGTTTAGTAAATTAATAAAAAATGAAATCACGATTTTCCTACTCATGTTGTTTCATGATGTGTTCATTTTTTTAGCGTGGATTAAATTCCCTCAATGTATAATATATGTCATTGGTTTCTGTGGTAAGCTCGGATTCGAAGCGACGCTGCGAAATCATCATCATCATTGTTATTTAAAAAACAAATATCGCGGCCGTAGTACTAATAATGAAAAACGCCATAAATTCCAGCAATAATAGCTGAGGATTGTTTTTTTAATAACTTTTTACCACTTTTCTAGGAAAGTGATAAAAATGTATTAAACATACAATTCGTAAGTCTGTTTTACTTACAGATTTTGTAAGTTCTGTCCTTTTCTTAATTGTAAAAAGAATGTGTTTTGATAAATTCACGGGATACACCCATTCCAGCGCGCTTTCCCTGGACATACTGCAGTCTGCTCTCACGTTCATTCCTTATTGATGCTGATCTATTTGTAGCCGCACCTTTCGCCGACATGTTTGCTAACGCTACGAAACAACGCGAATGGAAGAATATGTACATTATTGTACATGTAAGATTTCTGTTCATGTTTGTTTAAGTGTTACTAAGATAGCTTGCAGCCTTTATTTTATACAAACAAATAAATACCCACCGGCATTTTAAAAAACGACATGAGGTCCTAGTTTAAGCATGGGACTTTTACTATGAGCACTCAACAACGCATCATCATCATCAGCTCATTAAACGTTCCCACCGAGGGGCACGAGCCTACCCGTATGGGGTGATTAGGCCTTAGTCGTCCGCGGCCCAGTGCGGATTGGACGACTTCACACACAACCTTCGAATCTCTTCGCAGGCGTGCATGAAGGTTTCCTCACGATGTTTTCCTTCACCGTAAGAGCGTTGGATAACGTACATATATTTTTCAAAAATTCGAAAATACATTGGTACGTGTCGGGATTTGAACCTCAGCCCTCCCGGTAGGAAGGCGACGACGACGCTCAACAACGCATGACTGTAATGAAAAAAACATATTGAACCAATACACTGTTGCAATTGAACAGAGTAAAGATGTTATATTTGTGTTCTTTCTGGACAAAATATATAATTTTAAATGCTTTTCTCACTTCTTTGTTCATTTAAGTAGATTTTCAAATTACCGAGTATATGAGAATATCCGTCGTCTCAGGTGACGGGTGCAAGGCGGTATTGACAACGAATAGTCACTTTATACAGTAGCTGTTTTTCTTCAATACTTCCCTGTCATGGCCAGGCGTGTCAATTACCATCAGGTGAGCGGACTGACCGTCCCGATCACTTTACATAAAAATAAAGCTAAATATTATATGATCAAATATCACTGTCCTAGGAAAAACATTCAGGAATGAAAATAACCAATATTGTATACATATGAAGGAAGTATTCCGTAAATAAAATATTCCAATGCAAAAGTTTTGAAACAATGGAAATGGAATGGAAATTTAGTTTACGCGTGCAGTTGTTTAATGCATTTTGCATAAGTTTGTTTTGTCAGTGTTTATTTCAACATATTACTATTAAATCTGTTACTGTTTACCAACAATTCATATTACTATTAAATCTGTTACTGTTTACCAACAATTCAATAATACGAGTATGGGAACTTTTTCAGTTTCAACCATTTTTAATTGAAGTGAAACTGATATTTTAGTTATTTAGACGATACACTTGGAATGTACTAATATTATGTTATTTCAGTTAATATGCTATTCAAATTTAATTGTGATCTTAATGTTCTTGCAATGGGTTATGAGGCGTCAATAGCGCAATCAATGTGTTGCAGAGTTGGCGTGAGAGCAGTGGAGTGCACTCCATATATGCAAATAATCGGTGCATACCCTACGCGTCCAGAAAATCAGGAAAATCGCCAGCATAATAAATAGTTCCCACTTATTCGCCCACATTACCCGATAGATTTGAAACCATAGGCAACCTTCTGTTTTAAAAATCAATTTGTCAAAAATGACAATTATTTATTGTTTTTGCGATAAGTGTCGCTCAATTTGCATACCCTACTCATAATATCTGTGCACGCCACTGCAAACTAGTGTAAATGGTTACTACTGAAATACAATAACGATATCGTGTACAGGGAATAATGATAAAGTGCAACACAATATATCAGTGTAGACTGGAAAGCGAACCAATATATCCGACAAGATGGATGTATGGAGATGCAACATATTCTCAATCTCTTTGATCTTCCAGTTAGAACTAACCCTGAAATTTTATGATTTAATGCATTATCAATGGTAAAGAGCATGCGAGTTTTGGTACATTAATCATTCCAAACCAGTGTAGATTCTTATGAAGATCATGAAAAATAACTTATTTTCAAAGGTATTAGACATTTTTTTTAAAACTTAATTTTATATTATCCATTGCGGTTGTGCCCTAAGGCATTTTCTTAGTAACATCAAAACATTATTTAGTTAACGGAAAGTCTCAGATTAACTATTGCAAAAAAATCCGCACATTTAGATTCTGTTTTAGAATCTAATTCTGGGGAATTTTAAATTTTATTTTACAAAATGACAAAAAGTCTAAGAGTAACTATTGCAAAAACCCCCAGACATAGCTTCTAAAACATTGTTTAGTTAACAAAATAACAGTAAAAAATTGACATACAATCTAAAACCTTCAATTTAATAGTTAACCTAGTTTTAATATGAAGTAATGTATTAGTTGAATTGTTATTTGAATCATTTGAAAATCCCCTTACTACAAACCGTAGTGTTTTTTGTAGTATTTGATAAAAAAATATTGTAACAATTTTTATATGGTAATTATAACTAAATACAATAAAACCACAGATTTCCCAATGCAGGAGATGGGGCAAGCCGCGTTTAAAGTGCGACAACTGTAAGCTCAACGAGCATACACTGGCTACCAATTTACGCTCTGTGAGACGAGTCAGACGCAGAATATTAGAAGAATTACCGTTTTTTCCAAAATGCCATCCTGTGCAATTGTAATGCCATCATCGCAATGAATCAGTAAAATTTACCAAGAAATATAATAACTTTTCACAGGTAAGAACCGAAAAGAAATTGCAACACTGGGAGTGCCTATAAACTTGGCGGCTTGTCCAGTCTAATGTATATTCTGATGTCTGTGAATAAAACTAACAAATTAACAGTTATTCTTTAAGTATTGCAAAAACCCCACGGCAACGTCAAAACGGGCAATACAGCAATAGTTCCTTATCATCAATATTAATGGGGTATCAGCGGTTGATAACGGCGGCACCGGAGCGGGTACGATGCGCTCCAGTTGCGGCGGTTCCGTTGCGCGTGCGCATCTCGACGAAGGAACGGCCATTTTGTTGGTTGGACATCTTAGTCACTTTAAGTATTTGTTCCGGAGTCATGATATTAATGGCATGATACAACACAAAAAATATGTAAATCTGTTTTAATTTTTTTGTGTATTTTTTTACAAATAAAATGTTTACTAAATGCATATAATATATAATATATGTCACCGTAAAATAATATGAATCACAAATTAATTAATTTCCGAGGAAATTTTAAACTTTTCGTTGGAATCTACTCTCTTCAACCTATCGCAGTCCCCATTTTACAGGTTTTATAGGATTCTACACTAAAGACAAACAGTATTATTTTTCATAAATTCATCAATATATTTTCGTAGATTCATTAATTTGAAACGTCTCGTTGTAAATTTATAAATCTGAATATCCATTCGCAAAAGTTTTGACCAATCAAAGACAAGCGTTGGATTAAACGCTTCGTCAAAATAAGCACCAAATAATACACTTCTCAATGATTGGTCGATGTTGACACTGGTAATGCTTGTGTCCATAGACTTAGGTACAATCCGACTTGTCAAACTATTAATTTAGAAGTTTCGGCTATCCCAGTACTTCTTACTTCAGAAATTGTATTTGTTTTCATATATTTGTTTATAATAATTATTGAAATACATAATCATTCGAATTAAAAACTTTATTAAGCATCAATGCGTTTTATGCCAATATTTGTATTCATTGATTTTAATATTTATTATTTCTTCATCATAAGTGTTAATTACATTTGAGTAAGGTCAATTTCAAACTGTAACCGGAACTAAATGGTTTGTTATTTATTTTGAAACATTTATTTAGTATGGCTACTATTAAACTTTCGAAGCTCGTGGTAAATTTCACTCTTATTACTTTACGATGAAGCCTTTACGCCTTTACGGGTAGGATTGTCGTCGGTGATGATTTGTTTACACTATATTTTTGATACCTCTTGTAGTTTTGCATATGAGTAACCGCCCACTCCACCGTCAGCCTCTCGCGTGCCGGCTCTCATTAGCGAACTGCAGATGATAATCGTACGTGACAGCAGACCTCGGCTTGTTGCCGCGTGTGTGTTTTAATTTTGTAACGTATAACGTAAGCGCTTTCACCATATCTTTATGTACTGGTATTTACATTACCGTACAATTTAACCTACTTTTTGTAAAACTTAGCTAGGGAAGATCAAATGTTGATGATATGTCAATGGTTTCACCATTTCAATGTTATATGATTTAACGGTGAAACATTTAGAAAAGTATAACTTTTCTTATTTCCTAGTAGTAATCCAGTTGTACTATTCTAAACTTTTTTCATTATCTCACTTAAAGCTTGTACAGCAATCGCGGGAAAACAAAAGAAAATCTATTGATGGTTTCTATGGATGGGAGTTTTGCCCGTTAATGAATTGAAGGCTTACAAAAAGAAAATATTAACCCTTAATAAAAGCTAGGAATTAGATACAAAAGGAATCTATTGTTTCTGATACCTAATTGATCTGAAAATTAATTAGTGTCATTGGCGTTCACAGGGTTAAAGAAATTTACAGAGTACCAATTGAACACGAGCCTGTAGCTTGAACTATGAATAAACATGTTTTCACACTGTTTTTATAAATATGTACATACTTATTACACATATTAAAAATGTTTTTGTCAAACATAGAACCATACGATAGGTATCATTTGGAATCATTTCCCTAAATAAATATTTACGGCACGCTTAGACATTTTCGTCCTCAAAAAATAGCTTATTCTCATTTATGGCTCAGGAAGTGTAATTCTGTTATCTCAGGTGTTGCATATTTTATCGAGACGGCAACAATAATGTAATAGAAATTTAAAAATGTATATTTCAAATATTATGTACCCAAACAATCAAGAAACAATAATCGTAAATTTTCTGAAGCAGAAATGTACTGTAAACAATTTTTGAGATTTTCTATATAGGAAATTAAAATCTAAAATGCACACGTAACTACAGAACATTGCACTGCTACAAATACTCATAACATTATATTCAGTAAACTGCCCTCGGTTAAACTGGAACTATGCTCTATAACAACTTCAACTGGTAACATTTTCAACTACCAAACTAACACTAGGACCAGGATTTACTTAATCGCTTCCTTAAGGCTTATTTGTTATAATAATAATGGCGTAATTATTTAAAAGTAGGTCCGTAGTGTGATTTGTAGAGTCATGTTGTTCCATTTTTGGGATATTGGAGGCTAAATCACCTGTGTGTTTGAATAGTAAGATTAATTCATGCTTCGTTAGCACGTGAAGGCGGTTGGTATCGTCTTCTGGCAGTCAATATGGCAGTCAACACATAATAACCTCGTTAAAGTCAGTAAGGAGATTCAGAAACTCTACAACTAGGGTTGGTTTGATTGTTCACTAATTTTAATACTCACTAATTATGAAGATTATTTCCATATTTTCTTTGATATAGTGGAATTCACCATTAAAGAAAGTCCATGGACCAGTTCTTGGTGATTCGTGAAATAATGACTTCTCACCTTAGCTTCTTACCGTCAGATAGACGTCCGCTGTCCTATCTCTCATAATGTTTCATTCTTACCTTTTCGGTATGGAATCCTTAAATGCTAGTGTTAAAAGAGCCATTCACACAGCGCAATTTATTCCCAATATAAGCAAGAAGCTTATACTAAGGTTTGTTAACAATGGATAATTATTCTGGTATAGTTTTGTTTTTTATAAATACATTCATATTATAAATATGAACATCCAGAAAAATACAAACAGACATATTAATGTACACAAAATTTGTTCTGCCCGTGGATCGAAACCGGTACCCTTGGTGTGATAAAAGATTTCTCTAACATAATAATACATGGGTCGTCAAATAATGAGTAGATGGTTTGTAAATGGTCAAAGATTCGATGGGGATAGGTGTCAAGTAAACAATAAAATTATTGTCTTTGCGAGAAGTGTTTGAGTGGCTAAATGAATGCTGAAATATTAAATGTAATAAATGCATACTTAAAAGTGTCGCAGTTACAGCTGTAGCAATTCGACTACGACATCGGAACATTTGGACCGTAGCAAAGGGACGTTTCGTAACGCGTAGTCAAACTGCGTAGCATGGGCTAGAGTCGACTCTCACAAGTTGAGAAACTGTGACCAATTAACTTCGTATTATGTATATCGTACTTTTGTGTTGCGATCGAGATAACCAAGTTGGGATATAAATAAGATTTAAGATTAAAATAGAAACTAGAAGTGAGAGTTCACTTTCATAGGAGGTTTATGGTGTTTGAATTAATAAAACATAACAATGCGTAATCTTTATAGCTAAAAGTGTTTTATGGTTAGGATGTCTTCACACAATTGTTGTCATTTACACTTTTTTATTTCACGGCCATTTTTGCTTTCCTAAATACGAATGTTCTTCTACAATAATTCTTGTGGCATGCAGAACTAAAAGAAACTATGTACTTTAATGTACTAAGGTAAAAATATGATGTTTAATTTAATGAAGGAAATATTTGACTCAAATAAGCAATGGGAGATGTAGTAATTTATTATATTTTTAGGTGTACATGTATTTTACTAGATTTTGTAAAACATCCATTTCACATGAAAAGTAATTCAACAATTGTCTCACAATAGATGCAAGTCTTAATAGAAGCAGATTCGTAATTATGAATAATTAACATATGCGTCATTAAAGGCTTTGAAAACCACAAACTCACATGTTTTACAGCCAGCAATTGTTTTACAGCACAGGGACCGAACCCGGAACCCTGAGTGTGAAAGCTAATTCTTAACCTTAGGACGAGGAGGGAGAATCGATACACAAACAAATGCTCACAAATACAGTATTTGAAAATATAATTATTGTAAACTAAAAACAACATTAAAATTAAAAGAGAAACAAAAGCAGTATGCCCATGCGAATAATTCAAACTGGCAAAGTTGAACGCACATAGACTGTTATTTACTGAAATTACAGGAGCTTTTAGTATCCTTAGGCATTAAATTTTTATTCACCTTCGGTTCAAATTTCACGGGCAATGGAAATGCGTTACTCCACTCCCAGGAGTACTCGATTCTCAAATATAACCTCATAAAACAAGAATGAATATTTCACACAGTGTTTCAGGGCAAAAGCAATGTTTGATTTATTTCGTATGTAATTGATTCTTTAGTAATGCGTATCAGAGGGTGATTCTTGGTGCCTCAACACAGAAGGCTTTCACAGCCTCACCGGGCAAATGGCGAGCCCAGATGGTCTAGGAATGGTCCTAGCTTACTAAATATGTTTTTTTACCGATTTTAAGTGTGTTTAGAATATAAGCAACTAAATGAAACCTACTTATCTTATTTTCTTTCCTTTCGTTTCGGCCTGCTGGAAGAAATTTCATCATGAAATAAGCTGTGCCTTTGTAGTAATTATTCCATTTGTATTATTTTTGTCATGCTTGCCTATTTATACAGATTCGACAAAGTGCACAGCGACCAGTCGGTCGTTCTAGATATCGCTGAATGGACATGGTCCACCATGGCCGACTTGCATAAGCTCAGGGTTGGCAATTGTTCAAAGGTTACGCAGGGTAGAGACCGGTGAAAGTATTTTCGTTTCAAAGGCCAAGACCACTTTGAGTCGCTGAGCCATTAAAGTATGTATACGGATTTTAAAACTATGGGAGATATCCTTCACCCTATCCTAACGACTTTCGAGCCTTCCCAACTGTTTACTATTTTCAAATAAACGCCTTAACTATATTATGTTCTTTATAGACAGTTTATTTGAAAAGAGCCCTGCTATTTTGTCGTTAGATTGACAACGTCCCGGACGAAATTCCATTAAGCTTGGGCAAATACATAGCGCGGTCCGTCCAATATCGTTAGAGGGAATGATCTCACTATAGCACACTGTCACATATCACTAAATATATCGTATTTACTCACGAAATAGGTTCATCGACTTCAAAATCAAAAGCCCATCAGTTGCTTGTGTTTTCGAAAAATCGGGTATCTTGGTTTACGGGATCTTTGGGGTCATTGGATATTTGAATATTGTTTTTTGATATTTTTGTATGTGGTATCCAAAACGTGCTAGGTTTATTGAGTCTCTACAATAGTTTCCACAGACTTGTTTGCGATCTCTAGAGGGTCGTACCTACTTGTTCGCCCATAATAACAAACTGGTGCTAAACGTGTTTTTTCAGCAACAAACGTGTGTTAATTAACATATTAATAGATCAACTTTTAAAAAGACATTTTGAAAACCTATTTCTATTACATGTTCTATATTATTACACCACTATGACGTCTTGGTGTTAGAATTTTCAACTGTAAACTTACCATTATTGTAACGAAACCAATACATCAATATAAATTGGATAATGAACACTTTACCTGCGTTCTTCCAAAAACAATATTATAAAGATTCAAAGCCATAGTATCATAGATTTGATAGCGTCGAAAAGCAATTATGCCAACAATGCACATAAATTATTCATGTGTGGACATTTTTTCAAACCACAATTAAATTTTAAATTTTACGAATAATTTTCAGTTTGTCGCCACTATGGTGACAGCCATCTTAGACCGATTTCTGTGCAACGCGCCTTAGAACACTTCTAACCAAATCACCTTACACGTAAAAAAACATTTCAAAAGTGGTTCATCGTACGTATATTACATTACGATCCCAGACAGAGATAACCACAAAAACAGCCAGGCAAACACTTCAAACTTTTAACAACCTGTAATTTTTGCATCTGGGAAAGGTAAATAATAAAAAAGTGTAATTTAAATACACTTATATCGTAACATGAACGTTGAATTATCTATTAATAGATGTTGATTCACTCAATTAGATGTCGCCGCTAAGAATTATGTCATTCTCTATTAGAAGGGCCCATCATCTTATGATCTAATAAGTGCCTTAATCGGTTTATTTAATGCCAATATAATATTGCTTAGTAGATTATCAATATGTTGTATTTGTTAGTTGTTTACAATATTTATAACTCGGTTATGCAGTGTGTTTTTGTAACTAAAAATATACTTGTATGTTTAAGTATTTATTTTATTTATTTAATACATAAGAACCCTGTTTTACTTCTTTGTAAAGCTCGAATGACAAGTTTGCTTCAAAATGTAAAAATATATGTAATGCATCGTCGTCGTGCCATCGGGCAGTAGAGTGTCCTTCTCTACGCTCGCCAAGATGCAGTCTCCACTCCTAAATATGCTTCTTCGTCGTCTTGTAGATCATCTTCAGCCTTAATTTACAACGCCTTAAGTAAAAAAAGCTTACCTTCGCCTTCTGCAATGCGTCCTGCGCCGCTCGTGAGCGGGCGGGTCGCTGGCGTACGCGCCATGCTCACCCTCCGCGCTATGCCCCGCCCCCATCTCTACCCCATGCCACTTCACACACCCTCACTGACACACGCCACCGTCGACACCCTATGAAAATGTCAAAGAACGGATAACAGCGAACAGTCCGAAATAAAAACAAGCACTGGTTTAAAAACTGCGGGTAGTTGTAGGCCGGGCTTGACTGAGGGTGTCGCGGGGTAAGCCGCGTCGTGCGCAGTCGGCTCGCGTCGCGTATGTGGACCGCGGAGGCGCGTGCGCATTGGCGCGCGCGGCCATACGTGGTTAATTGGTGGTGCAAGTTATGGTCTGATCGCTGTTTTGTAATTTTTTAAATTAAGTTATGTATGTATTGTATTATAGCATACTTTTGCAGTTTTGAAGATTGGTGTTATGAAGTTGTTTATTAATTCGCTGTGTGAAATTATTGCTGCAGTGAAAGAAATTATGTTTCCACATATTTGCGGTTTCAAAGTTACTGATTTAGAGACTAAATGTACACTGTTTTTTGCGGTAGTTTTCATCGTCATCACCATTTGTATTTAACGGCCCACTTCAGGGCACAGGCCTTCCCGCACAGCATAACGGTGGGTGCGGTAGTTGTGGTGGTAGTTAATTCAACAAATATAAGAGATCTTTTCTTGAATGAATAAAATGCATTGTATCTCTGCTTATTGATATACAAATAGTGAATAACCAACCAAAGTTCTTCGACTGCGCACGCTCATCTCTCGTGAGTTGCGGCGTACGGGCTAATTGTTGGCCGATCCGCCTCGGAAATCGCTTCGCTCTCGTTTCTACTAATTACACGACCCGCTGCTTTCCCAATGAAAACGTCGCCGACGGAAGGAACGACGGTGGCCGCCCATCGCTCCACGGACCGGATATGCGTGACGTGTATGCGCAGGATTATGGATCTAATGTTGTATGAAAACAATGCTGAAATTTCTAAAACGGGCTTGTGAAACCCTTTTGTCAAAGGTATTTTAATTCGTAACTGTTTCGAATTGGTCATCAGGTTTTGTGTTGGTGTAATATCAAATGTTAATATTTTGTGTATTTTGAATATTTATGAGCAATGTTTTCATCATGAGGAACATTCGACTAAACCTAGACAAGGTTCTGGCAAACTATAACATTTCTTGTTTATTTGTTTTTGAGTAATACGTGTAATTAAAGCTGTATTTTTCTAATTAATGAGTAAAGATAAAAATAAAATAAATAAAATGCACTTCTCCAACAAAGTTCAATCTGTACCTTAGTTGACACTTAGACGCTAAGTTTAAAGCACTTGAGTTAATTGAAACTGCACATTCGATATTTCGTTGCAGCATGAATACAGTTATTGCCCGGATGGGACCTTAGTATTGGCTCGTTAGAAGTTCATTTGCAATTAAGGTATGCTCGCCGATATTGCTACAGCGACCGCTTTGAAATTAAAATTCTTTGGCGAAATGATAATAGGAGCAATCTCACTAATTAATGATAGTTAAATAATGCGTCAGATGTCAACTGCTAGGGATCGGTCCGGTGGAAATATTAGGGGAGGCCTTTCGTTCAGCAGTGGACATATAGGGCTGAAATGATGCTGATGAAATAATGCGTTGTTTTTTTTTAAGGGGCATCTTTTACTAGTTGTTACACACGAATCATATTTACAACATACAATCATATAAGTTTTTTAAACATATTGTGATTTTTTTATATTGTGGGGTTTTTGATGGGTTCGGTTAGCGACCGTGTAATTAAACAACCATCGTAATGGTATATTTGGATAGGTGACTGTAAAATAATATCCTGTTTTCTTCCTGTGACCTGTGCCGTGTTCTGTGTCTTCGTGCTTTGGAAGTTATGCTGGTCAGTGCCGGATTCCCAGGCTAGAAATTGTTGAACAATCAATTCGCATTGGCCTGTTTGTTGTATTACGGTCAATCTCGTAATAGCCATGGTATGTGCCAAGGTGATATGCAGTGGGACGTTACTAACTTTCATGATTGTAAATATATGTATAGCTCGCTACATTAAATCACTTCGAAGAAATCGAATTTTCTCTAAATACTATGTTAAATAGTCATAAAAACTGCATGAACTGCAATTTAACATGACGTGTGCACCCAATAAATAAAAGTGCGACGCGGAGATTTATATCAAAACAGTCATTTTAAAAGCATTGTTTTAGTTTTAATCGGCTAACACGTCAAAGTGATACATTGTTTTTCATTATATTACACAGTTTACATCAGCAATTACAAACCATGGGTGCAATAAAACTAAGAAATTGAAAACAATTATAATACTATGAAATCCATGCAGTTCTTACGATTCCAGGGCCCAGTCATATGCCTATTGTATCGGTGGTTTATAGGTCATAACTTGAATTGTATCAGCTGTAGCCACACGGCAAATTAACCTACATAACAATATGCAATAATTCACATTATTCTTTTTTTCGTTTGCGGGTAGGCGGAAAGTATAACGCTAAATAAGTGTGCTCTGCTATTTTAATTTCTTTTATTGATTTAAGTTTTATTTTTGGTACATATTTAATGAACTTCTACTAGTTAATCGCCTACCTTTCTCACTGCATATTAAGTATCACTTGACACTATCACTTAAACCAGTATTTGAGCATCAGAAATATGGACGGACAATTTTCATCAAACTTTGATGAGTTTGAGAAGTTATTTTCATCCCGCATGAAAGAGTATGAAGAAAAACTTCATAAGGCAACACTTGCAGCTTCTCCGGCTCCTGATCTCTCTTCATTGGCACGTGAGTTCCAAGATTTCAGGTTTTTGTATGGAAGGCCTTGGGCGCAATGAAGGCTCAATTGCAGATTATTCATCGTGACCTAGACAGGCATGAAATGTACACTCGACGCAAAGTCCTTTTGCTGCATGGAATTCCAGAAAGTCCAAATGTTAATCAGAATCAAGTTGTTCATGAGGTGTTCACCGGTGAGATGAAGTTGTCAGAGTTAAGTATTGATAAACTTCAATACTGTCATAGACTCGGTACCTCCCAAGGAGCAACTCGTCCTATTCTAGTTCGGTTTTACAATATAGAGGACCGTAACTTGGTTTGGGAAAGTAAAACATCTCTGAAGGGGACCGGCATCACTATTTCAGAGTTTTTAACTCGAGCGCGGCATCGGGTATTTACATCTGCCCGGGAATACTTTGGTGTTAAACAGTGCTGGTCTTCTGGCGGCAGAATTTCTATTTTACTTCCTGATAAATCACGGCGTAGAATAGACACTTTGACTGAGTTCGAACTACTTTGCAAGCAGTTTCCTTCTAAATCTGCCAATGCTGTTGCCTCCGAAGTGGCATCGAGTCGTGGTGAGGCTGGTAAATCGCCTTCGATGACTACTACTAAAAGAACTCGGCGACGTAATTAAATTTTATTATGTGGCATTATTTATTGTTCTTTTGATACTATTTATATAGGTGGTAGTTAAAGTAAAATCAATTAGTTTGTACCCTCTGTAAGTATTTAAAGTTTACCTTCTAAACGTTTTATTGAGGTATAAATAATTATGAAGTTTGTTTTGATGTTTTCTATGTCATTGACATATTTGACAGTGACAGTCCTATACGTTGCGTTCCGTTTCAAATTTTTTGCTTGTTTTTTTTATATTATTATTTTTTTCATTACCTTTGAGATTTTTAATAATCCTTTGAGTTTGTTTCATATTAGGTCAAATATTATTGTAAGTTATTCTGAGCATATATGTATTTTTTTTTTTTTATGTTCATGTGCTGGTTACTTAATGTTTAAAGTCATCGTTTTGTTGTTTACTTACTTTTACTTGTTTTGCTTATTAAGAAGTTTGTTTTGATGTTTTCTATGTCATTGACATATTTGACAGTGACAGTCCTATATGTTGCGTTCCGTTTCAAATTTTTTGCTTGTATTTTTTTTTTTATTTCATTACCTTTGTGATTTTTAATAATCCTTTGAGTTTGTTTCATATTAGGTCAAATATAATTGTAAATTATTCAGAGCATATATGTATTTTTTTTTAATGTTCATTGCTGGTTACTTATTGTTTAAAGTCATTGTTTTGTTGTTTACTTACTTTTACTTGTTTTGCTTATTTAAGTGGTTTTTGTTTTCAAGCAGTGGGACAGGTGGGTTTAGTTGTTGAAGTGTTACAAGTTAATCGTACGTTACGAATATATGCGATATTATATACTAATTATTAAATTTTGTATTGATTTTTATTTTAAAATATATTGTTCATACCAAATATTGAAATCAATTGATAATATTTATTCTTAATTTTTATTGATTTATATATATTGTATTATCTAGCTTTGATATTTTATTTATTCTTATAGTGTATAATTTAACTTATTTCTATGGATCCCTTGAATGACAGTTTTTTTTCTTGCTCGTCAGAGGAAAGCTATTTGAGTGCGAGTAGTCATGATGTTCCGCAGACGCTGCATGAACAGATTGGTTTTCTTTTTCTTTATGCCCTGCTGATCTTAAAATCGCCCACGTCAATATTCAAAGTATTCCTTGCCATTATACCAATCTTCTGGCGTTTATGTGTAACTCTGTGTTGGATATTTTGCTTATCTCCGAGTCTTTTTTAAAACCATCCCTTCTTTCCACTCAGTTTCCTATCCCTGGATATTGTCTGATTCGCAATGATCGTACAGGTAAAGGAGGCGGTGGGTCGCCATTTATCTGCGGTCGGATATTTTACAAAGTTATCGCCGCATCGCCTTCATTATACTCTGGATCTGCGGAATACTGTTCGTTGAATTGGCTCTAAATCATAGTAGGAAACTTCTACTAGGTGTATTTTTAGCCCCATTTAACTGTGGATTACTTGAATCTTTGGATAATCTTC